>JAWWQZ010000087.1:1800000-2031219 GCA_033815515.1 Cryptocheilus praepositus
GCGTGAGTAAGGAATTACAATTGCAACATAATTACGTCTTATATGAGCCGTTTATTTTGAAAGTGCCCTAACTCCATTTATCTTCAAATCGAGATAAATAACATTTTCTGATAAATGACATGAATTTGTACATGTAACCATGGTAATCGGAAAATATTGAAAAACGGAGTTAGGCCACTTTCAAAATAAACGGTTCATATAATGAATCAATAGATTTCGTACTAGTGAAAAAGTATTCCGTCACCAACGGGTGCTTCGATCGGAAGTCTTCAGCAGTCAAAGGGTTAATACAAATTGTTATTTGCGATATGCAATAACTACTAATTATGCCAATGGGTTGAGGGTGTGTTGAATCATTGTCATCGTGCGTAACGGCATCCAGAGATGCATTAGCAAAAATAGAAGAAGTAGTCAGATTCTCTGCTGGGTAGACCAAATTGGTGACTCCCCGAGGTGCACTCTTGCTCAGCCGAGCTGTACCTATGTTTCAATTGTTGGACGACGAACGATCGACACGCTTCGATTTTCGATTCGTCAATCCTGAACGAACATTGTTTCTTGCGCTTGTGCAAACAGAACACGACGCATTTCAGAGCCATGGGTGCGAACGGGAATTCAATTAACTGTTCCGTCCAGTTATTGGACGCTGCACTCAACCACGGCGTCGCTATTGGCTTGCTTTCACGATTTTGCGTCATCACTACCTTTCATCGTCTAGCGTTTGTAAGCGAAACGACAGGAAGAAACGCTCTAGCCGACTGTTAAACAAGAGCTTGGCGACTTGTGTTTCCACCCCTTGTGTTCGATTTGATTAACGTTCGAGATGTCAAGGGATTGAATAATCTTTGTGATCCTTCAATGGCGGGTCGCTACGAGCGAAAGTTTCGCTTGTTCCCATCGCTTTTTCGAATTTGCACTTTTTTTATCTTCCAGTCGGAAACAGTAGCCCTTTTTTAAACGTACGCGTTTTTGTATGCACTTACAAAGCAACGCGGATTCAATTATACTTTGTTTACCTAAGCATTCAAGTACGAGGTTTTGGAATGCACGTATAATTTAATGGTTGGACACACGGCTTTCTATCAAAAACTTAAAGGCCCCGTTTCTCGTAGGAGTGGGACCTTCTAGCCAACCCAATACATGCATGTATTTAGGGATATGGGTTCCGGTGTGGCGAATAGGCAAAAAAAAAATACACCCAAAACCGGTTTATTTTCAAAAGAGAAATTAGAAAAAACAGTATCGGAAAAAGAACGTCTGCATCGCTGAAATATCGGGTCTCGACTCTTGAAAGTACGTCTTTCGTCTTTGATCGTCCGGCTTCGACTCTCGAATATGAAACATCTTCAACCTTCTTTTGTTATTGGGTTAGGATTTTTTAATTGAGATAAAAATAAAACTAAATCACTAATCGATATCATTTTTTTGCTAAGTTAAAGATAGAAGTCAAAATAATAAGAAAAAATATAGGTTAGATGCAACGACCGCGTTAACAAAACAAAAGAAAGTGTAAAGTCCATCTATCGACAAAATCCGCAATCACTTAGTTGCCAACCCAATATATGCGTCGTCGGCCACGCCACGCATCACACATCACACTCTAACTTATACGCATTCGATACGCTTTATTCTTCCGCTAATTTTCGATTCTACAGGTATTGTAAAGATGGTGTGCTTTCTTGCATAATTTCCTTATGACAACTGTTACTTCGTAGAAACGCTCTTTTGTCATATTCTTCCACGGGCTGCGTTATCGCCCTTTGTGTTGCGGTGACGCAGATTATCGCTAAGAAACCAATCAGGAAACGTTCTCCCTCCACACACTGCAGGCCCAAAACGGTCACCCAAAACCTTTTTTCTTTTTTCATTCTGTCTGTTAGCGTCCGTGCATGAACTTGTATCAATTTCTTCTCGTTAGATAGTAATAAAGTAATAGTTATATCACAATCAACGTGCTTAATTAACCCTGGGATCCTTAATTGGATGCAAGGAGTGAACGGGTTTTTCCGAATTTTTGAATTAATCCATCATAACAACAACGATCCTCCTACTTACAGAAACGCCGCGCAAACATTTCCATTGGCTCAAAACGACGAGACTCCGACAAATCCGCGCAGTAAACTCGATTCTATCTAATACCGCGGCAGAACAAACGTAGCATACAAAAATGCAGCGCGTTGCCCCCAACATCCCGTAGACAGAGTTTGCAGTGTGGCCATTCTATGCGGTGCTTACCATCGACGAAGAGGCGAGTGCCGTGGATTATTTTAGGCAACTTCCGTCGGACTATTTCTCGACCAACTCCCAGCACTTACCCTCACCCCAAACTGGGATCTAACCCGGAACTGACCGCAGAGCTAACCCGGACGAAATTCGGACGAAAATCCGGAGCGAAGCAAAGTAAACTTCGTATAGTGGCAATTAACCGTGTGTAATGGCTTACGTAAAATGCGCAGCCGCGGTGATCGGTCGCGCCGCTTGATTGCGATGCGAAATGGAATGTAAAGCGACACTCGTTGTCTCTCACAGATTGTCCCTTGAAATCCCAGATCTCGGTGGACGATTACGTCTAACGATCCGCCACGAGCGGCGGCTTGAAAATAGCCTCCTTCACTTACGCAAACAGATCTTAAGCAGGCCGATGCGTTTCACGGAGACTGATGCGAGCGTAAATTCAATTAACAATTCCCCGGCGCCGTCAAGCGATTTGGCTTTGCCTATCGATTGCGGTGTCTCTTGGCGGCTTATAAGCAGGTCTTCTGTTAATTTGACACGTGATGTTGTTTGTGGCTAGAGATGAAAGTGGGTTTGGACCCCGAAGGACCGGCTTGTTGGCCGTGCAGATGAACGACGTGATTGACAGCTTTGATAAGACGATGTTTGCATGGTTGAAGCGAGTCAGAAGGTATGGTTTATATTAACCCTTTGCACTCGGATATGTTTCTTCGCGAAGTAGCGAATAGCGCAACATTTCGTTTAACCCTTTTCGGACGTATTAAAGTTGGTCATGGGTGTCGTGCTAGTCGGAATTAATTCCGTTGAAAAAGCAGTGATACATAACATGCAAGATTATGAAAGATAAACAAGATTTATTCATTCTTTTGACAACTTTAGTTATATGTTTATACAATAATATGATTTCGCGTAAAAATTATATTTTATAATTCTCCATTGTGTGGTATTTTTCAAAACAGTAAACTTCTGCCGGTAACTTTCTTTTGGCCACATTGGAGTATTATTTTGAAATATTTTAAGAAGCAGAAATGACTAATTACAATTAAATACAATTTGGGAAATATTATTTGGAATTTTATGAAGTACCTTCGTACTGTGTCGAACACAATAATGTGGTTTAATGTAATGTTTTTATGTGAAAATTACATTTTGTAATTCTCGATCGTGTGGTATCTTTCAAAGTAGTATCCAACGTGAAGTCCTGCTTTTTGATTACATGTGTCGCAAAAATAATTAGTTTGGCGTCTTCCGCCCTGGATTTTTCTGTTTGAACATACAGAACAATCTTTACTCTTTACGTTTTGACAGTGCAGCAATATATATAGTTTACCATTAAGTAACCATATGTAGTTCTGAAGATGCTCCTTCACGATATCATCTACAAGTTGTTCCACCAATTTTCGGACAAACATTAAATATGGCACTGGCGTCTTGTTTTCCCTTTTTGCTGACACCTTACATAAAATGTAGCTATTGACACTGCAAACCTTTGTTCCCCATAAAAAAATACAATTAAATACAATTTGGGAAATATTGTTTGGAATTTTATGAAGTACCTTCGAACTGTGTCCATATCTTTACGCACAAGAGGCGACTGTAAGAAGTAACAGCTATTGTTCGCACTGGATTTCGTTATCTCCAATTGATAAGAGCACCGCATAAGTACGTGAATAGGTCCATTAGATATTTATGATTGTACAGATAAATTGTAAATTGATACATGGATGAATACAGTATAAGATTAATACGGTTTCTTATTGTGGTGGCTGAGAGCAGACATACGACCGGAACGGTAAAAAGGCTTTGGTGGCTGAAAGTAGACATAGGACCGCAAAGGGTTAAAATGGTATAGTTTTGAAAAAAATACTCTGCTCAAATCATGTTTTGCATACAACTTTTAAAGCCTATTTTTTAATGCGTCATAGTTCATTCATCAATGTGCATTGTAGGTTTATTCAAATACATATCGCAGTAATAACTTGTTTATGATCTTTCGCGTGTCATTTTTTCTTCCGAGCATATATGTACATACAATGTTTAAACAATAACTTGCAGTTTATCATTCAGCCTATTGCGGGAATATATAGAAGGTTGTTCTTGCAGTCGCTAGAATTCTCCTCTCCGTTTATTGACCACGAATTTACTAAATATTAAATAGCACACAGATTATTAATTCTATTTCATTGCCTTAGCTTGTAACTCCCTGGAAAAATCTTAAGGAAACAAATATTTGAACAAACGTTGTCTGTCGTAATCCAAAACGCGCATCTTCTTGTGATGGATTGGTTGAAAATCGCTTTCGTCGCTTAAAGATAGGATTTCAATTGATTTGTTTTTTGGTACCATAAACTCAGTGATCAGTTTTTGTGATGACGGTCGACTGGTCAGTTGCTTGTAAACGCCACGATAGTGAGACATGCATGATCTCAGTTCTTTTTGGAATTTTAAGCGTCTTTCCGCATTGGTATCTATTTTAAGAAAATGCGTTTCCAATTTTTTCGAGATTTGGATCCCTGCATATATTTTATCTGCTGTAATAGATTTCGGTTCTTCTTGTCCATTTTCATAATCTATCAAACTATTGATAATGTCACTATCATCGACAGTTTGGTCCTCAATCATCTCGTCCAGGTCATTATCGCCAAAAGAATCAAAGCCTTCTCCGCCGATGTTATGTGCGAGCGCACTAATTTCAGATAATAACGTTGACGCGTTTTCGGTAACGTTTCGATTAATTACACATTCATATATTTCGTCCACAACATGTATATGTACATTGATAGGAAACATTAAACTGATGCTAACGCCGCTTAGATTCATATACCGCATAAAAAAAAATCGCACAAAAAAGGACCGCACAAAAATAAAATCGCACAAAACCAATCGCACAAAAAAGGACCGCACAAAAACAGCTTTTACTGTACGAAGTATCTTCGTGTCCCCTCAGAGGGGACAGTCGAGTGCAAAGGGTTAAGTGTTATTATGACGATAGTGGCAAATAAGATGTAATGACGGACGTCGCTATTTTTGTAAAGCAGGCGCAAATTTTTCGTTCTCTCGTTCATTCATTCAGGAATTGATCATATATCGACAAGAGTTTATTACGAACTGTATAATGCGCTTGCAGTTAATTTTAGTCTATTTCTCAATCAGTTTTCACACAATTGCATTGAAACCTGCCCTTTTCATGTACCGATGTGTCTTCAATGTCGCAACCAGCTTCAGCACCGGTACATGATAGTACTCGTATCAACGTGAACTTCTAATTCAGATGAGTTAACCACAGTATTAGATACGGTCTCAAAGGTACTCTCAGTATCAGTGCAACCTTCTAACCCTGAAGCTGACAGCAATGTTGGCGAAATGTTCCTACATTAAAAACCAAGGACTCGGTCTCAACCCGAACAGCTACAGTTATTTCATTTTTCCCCAGGCACTTATAGAGAAATTCACTACAGGTCGTGTGTTTCCTTGAAACAGATTTGGTTTGTTTTTCGCGCAATGCTCATGAATGACAGATTCAAGATTTGAGCCGTTTATTTTGAAAGTTAACTCCGTTTTCCTATATTTTCCGGTTACCATGGTTACATGTACAAATTCATGTTATTTATCAGTAAATGTTATTTATCTCGATTTGAAGATAAATGGAGTTAGGCCACTTTCAAAATAAACGGCTCATATATTATTTATTATTACTTATATGTTTTTAATATATTATATGATATGAGCCGTTTATTTTGAAAATGGCCTAACTCCGTTTTTCAATATTTTCCGGTTACCATGGTTACATGTACAAATTCATGTTATTTATCAGTAAATGTTATTTATCTCGATTTGAAGATAAATGGTGTTAGGCCACTTTCAAAATAAACGGCTCATAAATTATTTATTATTACTTATATGTTTTTAATATATTATATGATATGATCCGTTTATTTTGAAAGTGGCCTAACTCCGTTTTTCAATATTTTCCGGTTACCATGGTTACATGTACAAATTCATATTATTTATCAGTAAATGTTATTTATCTCCATTTGAAGATAAATGGAGTTAGGCCATTTTCAAAATAAACGGCTCGTTTGTAGTACGCATATTGTATGCGTGGGCTAAACATCTGACCGCCTGAGAACTGTAGACAGATATTTTAAGTGTGCACGCTTGAAGGGGGTTCTTGGGTTATGCACGATCGATGTGTATACTAATCCGATGGCTTCATAACCTCCTAATATGCACTTAATCATCCTAAATGCCCCGAGGATGCGCCAATCGATACGTCTTAACGGAAATATACCTGGTGCTTCGTGAGGTCCGATTGCATTTGCTAATTGATGGTGCGTGCTTCTGTTTGGAGTGTCCCATGGGATTTCTTCCATTAACACGTCGGCTGCCAGTTCGGTTACATATGGCTGACATTGTTGGACCTTCAGCATAGAA
This sequence comes from Cryptocheilus praepositus, assembly GCA_033815515.1. Lineage (NCBI taxonomy): Eukaryota > Metazoa > Arthropoda > Insecta > Hymenoptera > Pompilidae > Cryptocheilus > Cryptocheilus praepositus. The sequence continues at coordinate 1,806,670 of JAWWQZ010000087.1, forward strand.
CCTTGGTGGTGTACATTAGATTCATACTTGATGGAATCACGTGGCAAATCGGTGCACGGTCTTTCAAGCAGATGATAGAAATATTTTATACGTTATTCTTGCAATATTTTCCATCGAATTTGCAAAAGCGCATTTTTGTCAATTAAAATAACGAGTCGAATTAGGCTGAATACTTTGGTCGCTATTGATAAATGCTAATCGCTTTAATTCTTGTTAGTATGTAGATGTTTTTAACTCTTTGCATTCGGACATATTTCTTCACGAAGTAGCGAATAGCGCAACGTTTTTTTTTTAAATGGTATAGTTTTTAAAAAAATACTCTGCTGAAATCATGTTTTGCATACAACTTTGCGGATACATTTATGTTGAAACAAAATTGAAATTTTGTAGCCTATTCTTTTCGAATGCGTCATAGTTCATTCGCCAATGTGCATTGCAGGTTTATTCAAACACATATCGCAGTGATAACTTGTTTATGATCTTTCACGTGTAATTTATTCTTCCGAACATATACAATGTTTATACAATAACTTGCAGTTTATCATTCAGCCTATTGCACGAATATATAGAAGGTTGTTCTTGCAGTCGCTAGAATTCTTCTCTCAGTTTATTGACCACGAATTTGCTAAATATTAAATAGCACACAGATTATTAATTCTATCTCATTGCCTTAACTTGTAACTCCCCGGAAAAATCTTACGGAAACAAATATTTGAACAAACGTTTTCTGTACATACATTTTCCTCAGTAATAACACGAAGTATCTTCGTATCCCCTCAGAGGGGACAGAGTGCAAAGGGTTAAAGTATAACTTCTGTTGTAAATCGCTGAATCAAAACTGATGTAGTTTATATAAAGGACCTTTTGTCAAATAAGATACGTCCTGAAAACGTAATTGGTATGATCTTTGTATGACGGAGAGAGAACAAACGTAAAACATGCAAATTTAGTTCGTCCCTGAACAAAAGAATAACTATAAAAAGAATACCGATCGATAATCTGTTTTCATCCAAAAATCTTACACACAAGTATATTAGATTTAGAACAAAAATGCAATTATTCACTTAACACATTGCGGACGGATGACGAGATATCTCGTCATTGCTATTTCGTCGTTCGGGGCCATTGACGAGATATATCGTCTTGCGTATTTCGTCATTCTGGGCCACTGAGGAGATCTATCGTCTTGCATATTCTGTCATTCGAGGCAGATGACGAGATATCACACAGTTGCTACGTGATTGTCAGCCGCAGTTTTTCGTAATTTGTATTGCGAATTAATTATTTGAGCTCTGAAATATGGATAGCGACAAAACGATTAGCAATATTACAGAAATATTTGTGGACAGTTTAACACTTTGACTGCCAAGCGTTTCTTGCTATGTTGGAACCGCGATGCGATAAAATACTGCAGACTATAATTAAATCGTGCAAAATGAAAGTAATGCACAGTTGTTAGGAGCCAAAGTATTGAAGCGCCGTTCCAATATTAAAATGCTTTTACAAAATTGCAAATAGGATTCATTGCGAATTTTTTGCATTTTGAGTACAATCTTTTGCACCGGTCACCGATGACCACCATGGCGGTCAACGCGTTCACTACTAAAAATCACACACTAATTTAAAGATATTTGACGCAAAAAAAAAATGCCACTGGGTGCGATTAGCGATATCGGTCCGCAAAGTGTTAACAACACCTAATCGTTCTTATCTTTCTAAACTTTCTAAACAAAGCGGGATAAGAAACCGCTACTCTAAAAACTGTTATTTTCTTTTTGCTGCCTGCGGAATTCATGTCGAGTTTCACGCGATGCGCAATGCGTTAAATAGTCAATTGTCCGACGTGTCGCTTGATGCAAGGCGATTATGTAAACAACGTGATGCGTCGATTATGTAAAGGAATAGCATGCGGCGACGCGATAGCGTGCTCGGGACGTCTTATGCAAATTTTCTTGCATCTATCTTCCGAACGTCCACGCTGACCATTACCGGACTGTGTACTTGTCACTTTCCAATTACTGTCATACGTCTCGCCGACGTAACGCGTCATCAGACCTTCATATCGTTCTTTCACCTCATCGCGAGAGTTTCTGTCCCGTTCCAGTCGTATAACCGGAATTTACATCCACAATTTACGTGATAGGAAGACCGTTCAGGACTGACACGTGATAATTTACCAGGAGAGCCGTGACGATTTACCAGCTTTTAACCCTTTGACTGCTGAATACTTCCGGCCGAAGCACTCGCTGAGGACGAAATACTTTTCGTCAGTGCAAACTCTATTGATTGATTATATAAGGCGCAACTAAGTTCTACTGGTAATTTTTCATTTATGCGAAATTAACCGTTTGAGTACGGGAGCATTTTCTTATGCATATGCTAAAAGTCCGGGATGAAATGCGTAGTATTTTTTTTAGGGAAACAATGAAAATTGTTATAATTAACACTAATAGTTATGTAATAAGTAATTACGATAAAAAAAAATTTTTATTTTCATTATTAAAAAATGTTTTGCTGCGCAAATTTCGATTCCTTTTTTACATATAGCGCATATATGGATCGTTTAATTCCATTACCATTTTTATTACTGCATACATCACACTGTCGCGTATTTCGCCCAAGCAATTTTTCCAAAGAAAACTTTTTACTTATTGGTGATGTTCCTGTGGCATTTTTGCTTGCTAACCATTCCTCCTCTATTGTGTCAATAATGTTCGAAGTAAATTGCAGTCTATTTAATTCTTATATTGTTAAAAGCCACAACGGAGTTAAATAAATAAAAACTGCTACTGATATTACTGCAACTGCTCTCAATAATTGCGTAAAGTATAACCAACAGCAGCGTCTTCGCATTCGGATACAAAACAAAGAGCATTGAATCGCGCTGCGCCGTATATGGCATACGACAAGTGAAGCGAGATAACTCAAACGGATGCAAGAAAATTATTTGATAAATAATTTTCATCTGTATTCGATTCGTACATTGATAATTGTGGCGGCAATATAGGTAAAAAATCGAAACGATTAGGAAACGCATATATGCGCCGATAGTCTACACCGATAGATTCCGGCGGACGCATATATGCGTCTATAGCAGTCAAAGGGTTAAACACGACTACGATCCTTTAGTTTGTGATAATTTTAACGCTCTTTATGTACTGCAAACTTCGCCGCAAGTGCCCAGTTTCTAAATAGACGGAGTCAGAACAATTATCCCAGGCGAAATAGGTGCAAAATACGGTGCATCCATTAATGTCAACGTTGGGATTCGCAGTTCGTTACGCGGATGCCGACTATAATCGTCGTTGGTATCTAAAGGGTTCATTATTGTTTCCAAGTACTATTTCCCCTGTTTTTAAAGAGTGTACTTAAATTCCATACATGATCTTTCAAAGTTTCTCCACATTGCCTTGTGAAGGCATCAAACCGTACTTCACCGTCAACTTCCTCCAATCTCCTCCGTATTACTTAAAAACGCCTTCTATTTTTCAAGTGTTTTTTCGTACATAACTATTTTCTTACATCACGTGCGATTTTCCTCCGTATTACTTGAAAACATATTCCCCCTCTTCAACTATTTTTGTCCTATACAACTACTTTCTCACATCACGTGCGTTCAGTCTTTTTAACCCTTCTTTGCATGGTTTTTTCTTTATTGGTGAAATAAATCAAGGTGATATATTGGGTTGGAGGGAAAGTTCTGTCGTATTTTTAATAGGCAGGTAATTTTTCTTGTAAACAAAAAAAAACATCTGGCTAGTGAGTCATTCGGATTTTTTGTTTTGTTTTTTATAGCTGCCGTATAATATAAAAGGAGTCCTTTTTTACCGTTCATCATTTACTTGTGATATTTAAAGTGAAAAACATGTCAGTAAATAAAGTGCATTTATGACACTGCATTTTGTATGAATTCCAAAAAGGAAGCAACGCATCGGTTACATGTAAAAATTTATGTGCGGTATTTGGAAAAGATATTGTAAATGTTCGTCCTTGTCAAAGATGGTTTAGCAAATTTCGTTCCGGGGATCTGAGCCTCCAAGAAAGTGATCGATCTGGACGACCATCCAAGATCTATAATGAAGTTTTACGATCCATGTTGGAAAATAATCCACATTTAACAAGTCGAGAAATTGCAGAAGAGTTTGGCATTCATCATACAACACATTAAATGTATTATGATTAATATTAAACACATATTTTTATAAATTAATTCAAATATTTTCTTTAAAATACGACAGAACTTTCCCTTCAACCCAATAATTCATGTTCAAAATTAAAGGAAAAATGGTTAAAAGAATCTTAGTATATATTTATAGTATAAACTTAGCAAAAAACAATATGATGGAAATTTCCATCATCATGCAAAGTTAGACTAAAGTGAACTTGTTCTTTTATATAATTTTTGGGCATTTAATGTTATGATGGAAATTTCCACCATCATGCAAAGAAGGGTTAAGAATATGTTCGAATGTCATCACTCTGCACAAGTCTTTATCGACATATACCTAATCAGCTACGTATAATAACCTGTGATTTATTAATCCGAAGACAGTGGTCGCATGAATAACCACGCCCTCTTTCATATAAACGGATCTTACCCTCCTCAACCCAAAAAAGTTCGTGACTATCGCCTGAAGTTTCTCTTAAACGTTTCTTCCCGAGTGACACATCGGGCTGATGCGCTGATCACCGAACTCTGCGTTTAACAAAATTACCGACTTTCCCATCATCGCAGATTTCCGACCCGCATTGTCCAATTAGCGAGATCGCGACGCAATCTGTATACAACATGGACGTCGGAGCAAGACGTTACGCAATAAAGCACCCATAGCGCATTAATCATCCCGTCTCGCATCATCGATCTTTCGTGGGAAACGTTCAACGTCCTTGAACGCGAACGCGCATTGTAGTCCAACGAATTCGATAAAAAATAGGTTTCTTTGACGCGCCAGCGACTTTGGTTATAAGAGGGTGATTAATCGTATTTCGGTTCTTAACCAGTTAACTATGGCGCTCTCGTTTAACACATTGCGGACCGGACATTCTATTGTTAACGATACCCAGTGGCCAGGTATTTTTTTGCGTCAAATATTTTTAAATTAGTGACGATTTGTTAGTAGTTAAAAATCATTGTCGCGTGAAATATTTATTTTCAACAACAACTTTAAAAATGAATGATTTTTTAATATTTTTCAATAAATAAAAATTTGTACAAACTAAACATTTTTCAAAGTACGATATTTCGTAAAACATGACAATAAGTGAAGTGACATGATACTAATATTCTCGTCATCATTTGATGTATCCGATAAACTGTCCGCAAATATTTCTGTAATGTTGCCAATCGTTTTGTCACTATCCATATTTCAGGGTTTCAAATAGTTAATTCGCAATACAAATTACGAAAAACTGCCGCCGACAATTATGTAGCAACTGTGTGATATCTCGTCACCTGCCTCAAACGATAGAATATGCAAGACGATATATCTCGTCAACGGCCCCGAACGACGAAATAGGAATGACGAGATATCTCGTCATCCGTCCGCAAAGTGTTAAGAGTGCGCACCATTTTGTGTCACCAGAATCGAGCCATGACGAGTATATTCGTCAATCACAGAGTAAGTTGCGCTGGTAAGAAATTGGATGAGAAAGATGGGTTTATTTTATAAAATTGAAAATTTTATTACTAATATTTACTTATTTGGTTAACATAAGCATATGTTACCTACATGTTAAACTAAAAACGCAATAGAATAAACTTCGGGCCAGCAACTATCAATAGGCTCAGCGCCTGGTCGGCGTCACGTATTTCTTTGATGACTGACCATACCTGAAGGAATCCTATTATAAATCAACTTTTTGACTTTTGCCTTTGCTTCTTTTAGGTTAACATCTAAAAAACATTATCATCGCACATAAATAAATTCATTATGCGAACTGGTAAACTGTTTCAACCGGTGCATACGGGGACGCATGAGTTCATCTCGAACTATTTATGTTTTTTATTTGTTTGTTTTATTCCGGCATAGCCTCAAAATATTCTAAACATCTTGAAATTTGAGAATATGTTTTGTTTTTCTCAAAAGTTTCAATTTAACACGTTGACTGCCAAGCGTATTTTGCTATGTTAGAACCGCGATGCGATGAAAGACTGCAGAATATGATTAAATCGTGCAAAATGAAGGTAACGCAGAGTTGTTACAAGCCAAAGTATTGAAGCACCGTTTCAATATCAATTGCTTTTACAAGATTGCAAATAGGCTTCATAGCGAATTTTTTGCATTTTCAGTAAAATCTTTTGCGTATTTTTCTCAAGCGTATTTTGCTGTGTTCGAACCGCGATGCAATGAAATACTGCAGAATATGATTAAATCGTGCAAAATGAAGGTAACGCCGAGTTGTTAGAAGCTAAAGTATTGAAGCACCATTTCAATATCAATTGCTTTTACAAAATTGCAAATAGGCTTCATAGCGAATTTTTTGCATTTTCAGTAAAATCTTTTGCGTATTTTTCTCAAGCGTATTTTGCTGTGTACGAACCGCGATGCAATGAAATACTGCAGAATATGCTTAAATCGTGCAAAATGAAGGCAACGCAGAGTTGTTACAAGCCAAAGTATTGAAGCACCGTTCCAATATCGATTGCTTTTACAAGATTGCAAATAGGCTTCATAGCGAATTTTTTGCATTTTCAGTAAAATCTTTTGCGTATTTTGCTCAAGCGTATTTTGCTATGTTAGAACCGCGATGCGATGAAATACTGCAGAATATGATTAAATCGTGCAAAACGAAGGTAACGCAGAGTTGTTACAAGCCAAAGTATTGAAGCACCGTTTCAGTATCAATTGCTTTTACAAGATTGCAAATAGAATCCTTTGCGAATTTTTTGCATTTTCAGTAAAATCTTTGGCGTATTTTGCTCAAGCGTATTTTGCTATGTTAGAACCACGATGCGATGAAATACTGCAGAATATGATTAAATCGTGCAAAATGAAGGTAACGCAAACACAAATAAACACCGTTTCAATATCAATTGCTTTTACAAGATTGCAAATCTTCATAGCGAATTTTTTGCATTTTGGTAAAATCTTTTGCGATTTTGCTCAAGCGTATTTTGCTATGTTAGCGCGATGCGATGAAATACTGCAGAATATGATTAAATCGTGCAAAATGAAGGTAACACAGAGTTGTTACAAGTCAAAGTATTGAAGCACCGTTTCAATATCAATTGCTTTTACAAGATTGCAAATAGGCTTCTTTGCGAATTTTTTGCATTTTCAGTAAAATTTTTTGCGTATTTTGCTCAAGCGTATTTTTCTATGTTAGAACCGCGATGCGATGAAATACTGCAGAATATGCTTAAATCGTGCAAAATGAAGGTATCGCAGAGTTGACGGAAGTCAAAGTATTGAAGCACCGTTTCAATACCAATTGCTTTTACAAGATTGCAAATTGGCTTCATTGCGAATTTTTTGCATTTTTAGTAAAATCTTTTGTACCGGTCACCGGTGTCCACCGTGGCAGTCAAAGTGTTAAATAGCCAATGGTCACTGCTTTATACGCATGACGAGTATACTCGTCAATACACAAAATCGTGTCGTTTCTCCATGACGAGTATACTCTGTAGTAGGCTGAGGGCAGCGCAATAGTATCGCGCGGGCAAACATCTGACGGTCGGGCCCTTAGCGACAAAGGCGTCAATCATGCGGTGTGCCCCAAAAGATTCAGATTCGTTCGAGCTTTGAGTGAGGAAGCATCGAGTCTCCTTATGTTCTTATGTTTAGTAGTCCATTACTTTTGCATTTTTGTTTCGTCTGTGTGTGTTTTAAAATATATATCTTTATCTTTTTGTCTTAACCGTCTGAGTGCCAAGCGGCGCGATCGCGCTTCTTCTATCTGTCTTCAAAACTGCAGCGCTCTGGGCTGCGAAGCCCATAATCACAGCAGGCTCGGTTTCTCTCGATGCACAACTTTACGGTGACCCTTCAATCTTAAGAAAAAAAAGATAAAATTGGAATAATTTTACACTTTATAGGTCTACATGTTTTTATTCATATAAAACATTCATATAAAAATTGCTATAATATAATAAGCGCAATCGCGCCGCTTAGCAAGTTTCGACACGGAATATAACAAGGCTATCGCGCCGTTCGGCGTTTTTCGGCACGGAATATAACAAGCGCTATCGCGCCGCTTGGCAAGTTTCGATCGGGAAATGAGAAAGACCCGTGGCACTCAAACGGTTAAACCTTATGTTATAACAAATCACGCCCCCCCCCCCCCCCCCCTACAACTCGTCAATCACAGTTAACTGGTTAACAGTCGACGATCCATGACGTAATCAGGGAACGCGGTGGTCAAGTAGCTCGCGTTGACGCTCGAAGGCGTTCAAAGTATGGGGGCTGACAAGATTATTATCTGTGGATTGAGCGCGCAAATAGGCGTGCATTTCTGCACGCGTTACAAGGAACATACGTACACGCACACGCACGCACGGACGAGCACATAAGCTCACGTATCCTTTAGGTACCCAGAATGCTGGAGTAGACGCTAACGAGGGCGTTGAAGGTGGAACGATGGATCGCGGTATTACTTTGGTATGTTTGCGAATGGATGTTACACGCGTGTGCACGTCCATATGAAAGCCATATTGAAGAAGCGAGGCGCTACGTCGGCGTCCTTCAAACGTCGAGCGCTCATAACGGATTTCGCGAAATTTCTTTGTACCTTCTGTCGTAGATATCTCGAGTTTTGTTGCAGGCCACGTTATTTGCGCGGATAATGCTTTCGGGAAGCGTGTCACGGGTTGATGTAATTTAATGATGCAAGGGCGGGTACTGAAGGGTGAAAACCACGTGTTGATAGAGTAAAGATCACTTTGTCGTTAAGGCTTTGCCAACCGCGCACGTTACTTCGAACTATCTGATTATCACCGCACATTGTTTGCAAGCAGCGCAGACTTAAAAATTTGAAAGACAGGAAGAAGGTGTAAGTATTATTTTAACGGTTTAAGTATATTTGGTGGTAATGATTCTATATTGTGCATTGTTGGGGGAAAAAAACATAAAATTCAATATAAATTACATATTGGTGAAGTGTTGTGTAATTTTCAGTCTTATTAACACTTTGACTGCCATCCGAAGATCCAAGATATTCGCAATGGGTAGCAATAATTATTTTATAAATGCGGTTATTGTTAAAATAGTGATGCGATCCTTCGGTCTCCAATATCTGCACATTATTTACATTTCACATAATTCAGTTAAACGCTGTAGTATTTCATAGCATCGCCGCTTTAATGCAGCAAAATATGCTTGGCAATCAACGTGTTAATAATAGTGGATGGTGAGATAAATAATTGTATTATCCACTACTCCTAAAACGGTGAAAATTTACGTCTTTTGAGTGAAGCTATATCCATGAATATAATTTATGGCGATTGATTCTTAACAAAAAAATTCAAAGTATCCCCACTGTGTAATTTTCATCCTTATTAATAACAGGTAATAATAAGATAAATGATCTTATTGTTCACTACGCCCAAAACGGCCAGGGTTTACGTTCACCAAGTCAAGCTACATCCATGAATAGAATTTATGACGATCCGTTCCCAACAAAAGACTGCAAAGGGTTAGCACTGTGGGAAAGCGCACTTGCAAAAGCGTCCCATAGAAGGTCCACAATCGAAATCCAACGTCGCACGTCGAAGTCATTTTCGCCGCGCCGTTTGATTCCGACGAAACTCGGCGGATTTTCGCAGCGACGCGCGGCTTTTGTGAGAGGCACTTTCCGCGTCTCATTTCAATAGGAAGGGATTGCGATGGGAAAAGTAAACGAATTCGCGGAGAATTAACATCGGGCGAGGGTGCGTGTCGGCGTATAGCCATCGCTAATGGAAAATTCTTGTCAGAAATGTCGTCGGCCTGAAAATGGATCAGACGTTCTTCGTGACGCTGCGTGTGCGTTGCTCGCGGGGGTCGAATTTAGTGCTTCCTTCTCATCCGTTAGGCGCTCCATTATTCGCGACAGGCAGTGTCGACGTTCGAGACTCGTTGGGGGAGTTTTCCGAGGGACCGGTGGTTTTCGCGATTCGCGCTTGTCTCGTCGCCCGACTTGAGACGTGTATATTTTAACACGTTAACTACCGCCGTGGTCATCGGTAACCGGCGCAAAAGATTTTACTGAAAATGCAAAAAATTCGCTATGAAGTCTATTTGCAATCTTGTAAAAGCAATTGATATTGGAACGGTGCTTCAATACTTTGGCTTCTAACAACTCTGTGTTACATTCATTTTGCACGATTTAATCATATTCTGCAGTATTTCATCGCATCGCGGTTCTAACATAGCAAAATACGCTTGGCAGTCAACGTGTTAACTAAGGTATTTATCTGTAGCGTTAACACGTTAACTGCTACGGTGGTCACCGGTAACTGGCGTAAAAGATTTTACTATAAATGCAAAAAAATTTGTCGTGAAGTCTATTTGCAATCTTGTAAAAGGAATTGATATTGAAACGGTGCTTCAATACTTTAGCTTCTAACAACTCTGCGTTACCTTCATTTTGCAGGATTTAATCATACTCTGCAGTATTTCATTGCATCGCGGTTCTAACATAACAAAATACGCTTGAGAAAAATACGCAAAAGATTTTACTGAAAATGCAAAAAATTCGCAATGAAGCCTATTTGCAATCTTGTAAAAGCAATTGGTATTGAAACGGTGCTTCAATACTTTGGCTTCTAACAACTCTTCGTTACCTTAATTTTGCACGATTTAATCATATTCTGCAGTATTTCATCGCATCGCGGTTCTAACATAGCAAAATACGCTTGAGCAAAATACGCAAAAGATTTGATTGAAAATGCAAAAAATTCATAATGAAGCCTATTTGCAATCTTGTAAAAGCAATTGTTATTAAAACGGTGCTTCAATACTTTGGCTTGTATTAACACTGCGTTACCTTCATTTTGCACGATTTAATCATATTCTGCAGTATTTCATCGCATCGCGGTTCTAACATAGCAAAATACGCTTGAGAAAAATACGCAAAAGATTTTACTGAAAATGCAAAAAATTCGCTATGAAGTCTATTTGCAATCTTGTAAAAGCAATTGATATTGAAACGGTGCTTCAATACTTTGGCTTGTAACAACTCTGCGTAAACTTCATTTTGCACGATTTAAGCATATTCTGCAGTATTTCATCGCATCGCGGTTCTAACATAGCAAAATACGCTTGAGCAAAATACGCAAAAGATTTTACTGAAAATGCAAAAAATTCGCAATGAAACCTATTTGCAATCTTGTAAAAGCAATTGATATTTGGAACGGTGCTTCAATACTTTGGCTTCTAACAACTCTGCGTTACTTTAATTTTGCACGATTTAATCATACTCTGCAGTCATTGTATCGCGGATCTAACATAGCAAAATACGCTTGAGCAAAATACGCAAAAGATTTTACTGAAAATGCAAAAAATTCGCAAAGAAGCGTATTTGCAATCTTGTAAAAGCAATTGATATTGAAACGGTGCTTCAATACTTTGAAACGGTGCTTTAATTTGGCTTTTAACAACTCTGCGTTACCTTCATTTTGCACGATTTAATCATATGCTGCAGTATTTCATCGCATCGCGGTTCTAACATAGCAAAATACGCTTGAGAAAAATACGCAAAAGATTTTACTGAAAATGCAAAAAATTCGCAATGAAACCTATTTGCAATCTTGTAAAAGCAATTGATATTGAAACGGTGCTTCAATACTTTGGCTTCTAACAACTCTTGCGTTACCTTAATTTTGCACGATTTAATCATATTCTGCAGTATTTCATTGCATCGCGGTTCTAACAGCAAAAGCAAAATACGCTTGAACAAAATACGCAAAAGATTTTACTGAAAATGCAAAAAATTCTGCAGTATTTCATTGCATCGCGGTTCGACACAGCAAAATACCTTGAGAAAAATATTTGCAATCTTGTAAAAGCAATTGATATTGAAACGGTGCTTCAATACTTTGGCTTGTAACAACTCTGTGTTACCTTCATTTTGCACGATTTAATCATATTCTGCAGTATTTCATCGCATCGCGGTTCTAACACAGCAAAATACGCTTGAGCAAAATACGCAAAAGATTTTGCTGAAAATGCAAAAAATTCGCAATGAAGCCTATTTGCAATCTTGTAAAAGCAATTGATATTGAAACGGTGCTTCAATACTTTGGCTTCTAACAACTCGGCGTTACCTTTATTTTGCACGATTTAATCATACTTTGCAGTATTTCATTGCATCGCGGTTCCAACGTAGTAAAATATGCTTGGCAGTTAACGCATTAATATGCAGACAAAAGCGACACACGTGTTAGGATAAATATTCCTGGCGGTGTTACTCGTTTATTGAAGGCTTAACCTTCGGATAGACAAAATAAACAACAGGGGTATCTATGTTGACAGTTTTTGAGGCCATTTCGAAGACGTAGCGTGTGTTTAGTCTTTTACGGAACCGCAAACAACAGTCATCGATGCTCCATTGTGCGTGTAAGAGAATAAATATTTTGAGGAAAGGATCTGGTCACATAGTGGGGAGAGTCTTTTGACACTCTACGACTTTGACACTCTGGCACTTACCCCAGGACCTACAGACGGAGCAGTCGTGGGCTTTTAACTGACATATCCGTACGTGCCTTCGACCGTTTTTACCTGAGTGTTCGGCATTGGGATCGTAAGCTATATTTTTTGGGTAGGTTCTCTCCCAATAGGTAGTAGAAGAATTATTGACTAGTCAGCATGGGAAATTGGTTTGTGCTGTAAAGAATTTTGTACTGAAATAACGTCGAACGATACAGCCCAGCGAGTTTACGTTTCCAATCAACGTTCGTTTCCGTCGTATCGTATGGCTTCTTGGAATATAGGCAACGTAGGCGAATGCGAACAATGTAAGCTGTACACAGTGACGTAGAAGATACCGTGCAGGTCTCAGGTTATTCTCACCGCATTCCTGTTCTCAAGTTTTCCTCTCTTGTTGAAGCAGGAAGCTTGATAGTCGAATATATGTGCCGGACGAGCTAAACTGCACAAACATCAGTGACTCAGTGAACCGTGATTTTTATCCAATTCGTACTGGATGAAAACAACTGCGATCTGGACACAGGGAATTTTTATTCGTAACATTTTTACGTGTTTCCATTTCCTCCTTGGAAAATTACGTATTTATTTTCCTGTACCTGACGCTGCATATATTTTATATAGAACGTTTTTCATATCAGTAAATACAGATGCATTTATACTTGCGAATATAAACTGTATTAGTAATATTTATATTCTAAATATATAACGTGCACGACGTGATAAATACTGAAAGAACATGTATGTACGACAAATATTGCAGTTTATCATATTCCGTTTTATACATCGTGCGTGTTTGCGATTATCTGATTGCCTCGACCGACAGCGGTTCGTTGTTAATTTATGAGGCTCTCGTTAACAAACGTGCAGTTAAGTAGGTAATCGCACGCGAAGATCGTCGGAAAATTAGAAATGATTATTAACACTAGGTTTACGGGCGTTTCTTAGAGATAGGCATACCACATACAAATTACGGGGTTTCGAAGAGATAGGCATACCACATACAAATTTCAAAATTTAGAAAGCTTAAGGAAATAATAACTCTGTGTATAAACTCTTTTAATGATATTATTAATTTATGATGCAAAGTAGTTGAGATTATTGCTATGGTTTTTTGCGTGCTTCATTTCAAAGTTTGAAATCCGTCAAATTGGCGGGTCCCGTAAACCTAGTGTTAACACTTTGACTACCATGGTGGTCATCGGTGACCGGCGCAAAAGGTGTCACGAAAAATTCAAAAAATACCCAATCGGTCACATTTATAATTTTGTAAATACAATTAATATTAGATAGCGATTCAATTCTTTGGTCTCCGATACCTTCGCATTATTTTCATTTTGCACAATTCAATCATATTCTGTAGTACTTCATCCCGTTGCGGTTTTAATATAATATAGTAAAATACGCGTGGCAGTCAACGTGTTAACACTTTGACTGCCAAGCGTATTTTGCTATGTTAGAACCGCGATGCGATGAAATACTGCAGAATATGTTTAAATCGTGCAAAATGAAGGTAACGCAAAGTTATTAAAAGCCAAAGTATTGAAGCACCGTTTCAATAACAATTGCTTTTACAAGATTGCAAATAGGCTTCATAGCGAATTTTTTTGCATTTATAGTAAAATCTTTTGCGTATTTTTCTCAAGCGTATTTTGCTATGTTAGAATCGCGATGCGATAAAATACTGCAGAATATCATTAAATCGTGCAAAATGAAGGTAACGCAAAGTTATTAAAAGCCAAAGTATTGAAGCATAATTTCAATATCAATGGCTTTTACAAGATTGCAAATAGGCTTCATGGCGAATTTTTTGCATTCATAGTAAAATCTTTTGCGTATTTTTCTCAAGCGTATTTTGCTATGTTAGAACCGCGATGCGATGAAATACTGCAGAATATGCTTAAATCGTGCAAAATGAAGGTAACGCAGAGTTGTTACAAGCCAAAGTATTGAAGCACCGTTTCAATACCAATTGCTTTTACAAGATTGCAAGTAGGCTTCATTGCGAATTTTCTGCATTTTCAGTAAAATCTTTTGCGTATTTTGCTCAAGCGTATTTTTCTATATTAGAACCGCGATGCGATGTAATACTGCAGAATATGCTTAAATCGTGCAAAATGAAGGTAACGCAGAGTTGTTACAAGCCAAAGTATTGAAGCACCGTTTCAATACCAATTGCTTTTACAAGATTGCAAATAGGCTTCATAGCGAATTTTTTGCATTTTCAGTAAAATCTTTTGCGTATTTTGCTCAAGCGTATTTTGCTATGTTAGAACCGCGATGCGATGAAATACTGCAGAATATCATTAAATCGTGCAAAATGAAGGTAACGCAGAGTTGTTACAAACCAAAGTATTGAAGCACCGTTTCAATATCAATTGCTTTTACAAGATTGCAAATAGGCTTCATAGCGAATTTTTTGCATTTTTAGTAAAATCTTTTGCGTATTTTTCTCAAGCGTATTTTGCTGTGTTCGAACCGCGATGCAATGAAATACTGCAGAATATGATTAAATCGTGCAAAATGAAGGTAACGCAAAGTTATTAAAAGCCAAAGTATTGAAGCATAATTTCAATATCAATGGCTTTTACAAGATTGCAAATAGGCTTCTTTGCGAATTTTTTGCATTTTCAGTAAAATCTTTTGCGTATTTTGCTCAAGCGTATTTTGCTGTGTTCGAACCGCGATGCGATGAAATACTGCAGAATATGATTAAATCGTGCAAAATTAAGGTAACGAAGAGTTGTTAGAAGGCGAAGTATTAAAGCACCATTCCAATATCAATTCCTTTTACAAGATTGCAAATAGACTTCATGACAAATTTTTTTGCATTTATAGTAAAATCTTTTGCGCCAGTCACCGATGACCACCGTGGCGGTCAAAGTGTTAACCCTTTGAGTGCTGAATACTTTTGGCCAAAGCGCTTGCTGAGGACGAAACACTTTTCGCTAGTGAGAACTCTACTGATCGATTATTTAAGGCGCAAATAAGTTTTAATGATAATTCTGTATTCACGCCAAATTAAATAATGCAAGAAAATTATTTGATAAAGAACGCATCTGTATTCATCTCATACATTTATAATTGTGGCTACAGTAGGTGAGAAATCGAAGCGGTTGGGGACGCATATATGCGCCCATAGTCGACACCGATAGATTTCGGCGGACGCATATAAGCGTCCATAGCACTCAAAGGGTTAAATAGAGGACGTGCGCGGTGTAAAACACTAGAAGATGACACGAGCACTTGCCATGGCACAAAATAAAAGAAATAGTACGTTTGGGTGTAGGTTCTCGCGTAAATTGCCTCAACCAAACATATCGCCGACAACACGTTTCCGCTGAAAGTTGCAGAATGAACAGCCGGTATATCGGATTTGACAAATTCCTAACAAATCAGCCCGCACGTAACGCTCATTATTATCCAACCTCTTGTTACTCTACGGCACGTTATAGGTCGAACAATCGCGCCGCGATTACAGGAAGCATGGATTTCCGATTTCCGCAGCCCGATCGTTTGTCATCCTAGGGAACGCAGAAATCTCTCGCGGCGCGGCACACTTGTTAGCGGTATCACGTAGAACGAAAAAGTTTTATTCCCCGAAACGCTCGCGTCGCTTCCACGACATTATTCTCTGCGACGAAGCTTTTAAACGCGGCCGTATCGTGAAACGAGCGGAAGACTTCTCGACGATTCGACGAGCGACTGCAAGAGGGATTTTTTCATCCTTGTTCTCTCGCGCCCTGCTTCCATTTTGTCGCCCCACTCTGTCTTCTCCGACGTTTCCCGCGAGTCCTCAGCTACGTCTTCCACCCTGCACTTCTCCTCGCCAATCTGTCGTTTCCTTACTCGCGCAGGCTCTTACATTAATTTTACCGTGCGCGCGGACCCTGCAGGTTTCTCGTTAACGCGTACTCTTGCGAAACGAGTGTTAAAGACCTGACGCACGAGAGTGTAAGTGTGTGAAATGATACGCCCTTTTGTCTTTAAAATGTGGAGTTTATTTGTCAATTTGTCATGTCGCGGAACCTCGCGAGTTCTCACTACAGCGGTATTCTGGTATTAATTTTGTGGCAACATAGGTTAATAATCCACATTTCAGCCGTAAAAGGCCTATCATTTGAAATACTTTAAAAGGATTGAAAAAACAGCACCAACATTTTGCTTTTCCTGTTTTCTTTTTTTGTGGATTCCATGAAAAAGTGTTCTTGCGAGATGCCAAGCGGAAGACAGCACTTGTAATTTTACTTTTTGTTCTTAAAACTGTGTAAAATAATACACATTAAATCGGCTATGGCATTCTTCGCTTGTACCGCATAGTTAGGCCTCGCGGTGAGAGTTAACGTATGTCGAAAAATACCAAATGGCTTGTTAGCTTTTGTGTTTAGTAGATGCAAGTAATTGAAAACAACGGCAACTAGTAATAAAGTAGCTTATATGATTTACATGCAAAAAAGTAATGATGTGGAGAATAACCATCACTCAAATTTGCACAATCCAAATGGATTGTTAATCACGAGAAATGTAGCGGCGCGTTTGTATTTATTGGATGCAAGTAACTGAAAACAATGGCAACTAGCAATAAAGTAGCTTACATGATTTACACCTTGATCAAAAAGTTTTAGGACCGGCCACCGTATGGTGCTCTCAGTCACTCGATTGAAATTGTTTTTTTTTTTTTTAGGTTGCCACATCTGTCATTAACGTTCCCACCAAATTTCAGCGTTCTTGACAGTAAAAGTTATACCGTGTTAAGTACATCTACCTTTGTTCGTGTTTTCGATTTTTCACATATTTGAAAATGGCATCAACTTTGGACTAACGAATTTAGATAAAATTTTGCGTGAAAAACAGATTTAACGGTCCGCAGACCTTGGAAATGTTGGAGGAGTGTTTCGGCAACGATACTCTTTCGAGATCAAACGATTTTTGGTGGCACGAACGCTTCCGAAGAAACCACGCTGTTTTCAGTCGAAAAAGAAGGTGATGCTCACGGTTTTCATGCATTACAACGGTGTTGTGCATCATGAATTCTTGCCAGAGCAACAGACAGTCAACAAAATGTATTATTTGGGCGTTATGAGACGTTTGCCTGAAGGAATTCGCCAAAAAAGACCGAATTTGTGGGCAAACATCTCGTGGATTTTGCACCACGATAACGCACCGTCGCACAATGCGATCCTTATTCGCGAGTTTTTGACCAACAATAATACGAATACTATTCACCAGCCTCCGAATTCACCTGATTTAGCTCCCTGCAACTTTTTTTTGTTTAACCGATTTAAAAAACCGTTTCGCGGAACACGTTACAGCACTCGGAAGGATCATATGGAAAAATCGAAGACGGCTCTGATGGATATTCCAAAAATTGAATACCAGCGATGTTTCGATGATTGGATCAAGCGCTGGTATAAGTGCCTTACAGTCGATGGGGAGTACTTTGAAGGGGACGATATCAATTGTAATGGATAAACTTGTATTTTCGATTTTATGAATAAACTCCTAAAACTTTTTGATCAAGGTGGTATATGCTTAAAAATAAAAGTCTTATAGGCAAAAATATTTTTTAAACGACGCTTATTTTATGGAGAATAACCATCGATTCTAAAGGTTCAAATTCGCAATCCAATTCAATCGAAAAAATGAAACATTTTGACAACTCTTTCAACTTTCGCGACAAATGTAGCATAAATAGCGCGTTTTTAACGTTTATTTTGCAATGATGCAAGTGTAATTGAAAACAACGATAATAGAGTAAAGAAAATATTAATGTAGGACACATATGGTTTACAGAATAATGAAAAACAATAATGGGCGATGATTGGATAAAGTGTTGGTATAAGTGCGTTACAGTCGATGGGGAGTACTTTGAAGGGGACGATCAGGGGGGATATCAATTATAATGGATAAACTTGTATTTTCAATTTTATGAATAAAGTCCTAAAACTTTTTGATCAAGGTGTATATGCAAAAAAGTAACGATGTGGAGAATAACCATCACTCAAATTCGCACATTCCAAATGCATTGTCAATCGCGACAAACGTAGCAGCGCGTTTGTGTTTATTGCATGCAAGTAATTGAAAACAACGATAATGAGAACCAAAATAGCACATATGGTTTACATTGAAAAACAATAATGCGAACGGAATAATAATAAATTGAAAATAATAATCGAAAGACGTCGTCAATGGTGCAACGAGGCCAAATGTAGCGGCACTTTCCGACGTGAAATCTGCATGCGGCTGAAACGGTTAAGAGCCGTCGCGCTTGCAGCTTTTCTGCCACCACCGCGCGCAGCCAGGCATAGCCATCTCTGTCTTCCCGTCATCGATCTGTATGCCCATCATCCAGGCTCCTTGCCTACTTTCGCCCCTACTTACAAGCTAACTTTTAAGCACGGCGCGCGCGCTCCAATTCCTCGACGTTCCGAAATAACACGCAGCCGACAGAATCCGGGGAGTACTTAAAAAAATTAATTTCCGCGCTTTCTCCGTCTTCCACGCCGCGCCGTCGACTCGGGCGCTTTCTTAATGTCGATGTCTTAATTATCTCACAATCGCGCGGCGCCTCTCACCAAAGCGCCGTCAAATGTTAACCCCGCCTCTGGCATATTTTTGTTGCAGGTAGCGCATTCCTCGGCGGTCGAAGACTCGGAGCGGCGGATCTGATTTTTCTATGTAAATTACCGTATGTCGCCGACGTTAGACCTCGATGTTGCCATAGGAATAATTGTCGCGACGAACTTCGGAGCGTCTCGTGCCACTTGGCCGCAGGGGAGACGAAAGTGCAGGCACGCCTCAGTCTTCAATTGATAAAGTTGCCGTCGAGCGATGACAGTTAAACGCGATCACGCGCGCGGTTAATCGCAGTCAGATTTTCGGCGATTCTCCGAATAATAAGGCGCATCGCGGATCGGTTCCTCATTTGCGCCCCTCGATGAAGAGACTACGGGGCACGACGGCGGATTTCCTTAATTGGCCGGCTCCCGAAACGGCGATCAATTCCGAAATTCCGCACACGGAAGCCGCTACTTTAACAACGAAAGAACGCGAGCTATCTCGCTATCGAAATTCTTGGTGGGAAGTCGGCAGAACCGCCGGGACGAAACGAGGTCGGAAGGCACGGAGTGGCACGAGATCGCCCCGCCATTACCGCTCGTGCATAAAGTGTATATAGCGCTTGTAAAAAGGTGAACTAAGCGACAGCAAATCCTCTCGATCCGATGAAGAAGCAGTAGCATAAGACGATCGTTGAATCCGGCGGCTGGCGAGTATGAAAGCCGCTCGCTGCCGGCGGACGAATGAGCTAAGATTAAGCGCAGCGTTTCGTAGACTTAAACTCGCGAATCGGCGGATGACGGCAGAAGAGCCCGCTGCCTCTTCCGCGCGATTCGGCGAAGGCTGGAACCTCGTCTTTCCGCTTCTGCCCGCGCCCTGCACTCTGTTTACAATGACGTTTATTATTTCTATACAACTCGCAAAGCGTCGCGCTTGCCGGGGCAAGTCGCGGGGCGATTAAGAGGAGTGAATGGATGAAAGGGCCGCGGAAAATCGGGGTTAGGCAGCGGAACGAAATTAAGGACGAAGAACGCTCTCGACGTCGGCGGAAGGCGAAGGGAAACTCTGTATCGTGGGACTATTTTCCGGCGACGTGTCCGCTTATCGTAGGACTTAAAGCTTTAGGATTTAAGGAAACTCGAGACGCGCCGGAAGATCGTCCCGAAAGGACCACTCTGTAAAGTGTACCAATAAAGACCAGTTGAAACGAGCGGTCCGGCGAACTCTTTTCATCAACCGCCTACTTTCACTGCCAGCCTCGTCCTCCTGCCTTCAGAAATTCCGCAGCGCGCCGATGCGCGAAACTTCGAGAGGCGCACGTATTGACGGAACGGCTCGGCGAACGTCGGTGATGACGTGAATTACCTTCGACTCACGAATTTAACCAGTTAACTGTGCCGATCATTTTGCAAAGTGCGCCCCAGTGTGTGTCGTGATAATCAAGCGATGACGGATATAGTCGTCAAACACAGAGTAAGTGGCGCTGTTGAAATATTGGGTCAAAAAGACGACTTTATTTTAGAAAATGAATGAATTTATTAGTAATATTTACACAATGGATCAACGTAAAGCTATATTTACATACAATTAACGAAAAAACTTAAAAAAAAAACAAATATGTGTAGAAATTAAAAATTTATAATGTTGCTTTCGTGTGATATGTTCTGAAACAGGGACCGATGCACAGTGGTACTTTGCATGTCGGACACCAATACCGAGAATCTTTTCTAATTTTGTTTTTATAACAAATAGAACATCTTCGGGATGGATTTTTTGTTGTTGAAGTGTCTGGTATGTAATCCGGGAAATGTTTGTCGATCAAACGTGAAACATTGGATGTCATTGGGCGAGGTTCTGATGATTTTTACTCAAATTATCTATAATTTTCATTTGTTTATTTCATTTCGTCCTGACCCCTAAACATTCTAAACATATTAAAATTTACGAATATAATTTAGTTTTCGCCAGAATTGCAATTTAAATATCAAATTGTAACAAAATTTTACGCATGACGGATATAGCCGTCATAACACAAAATTCTGCCATTCTTCCATGACGGATATAGTCGCCAAACACAGAGTAAGTGGCGCTGTTGAAATATTGGGTCAAAAAGGCGACTTTATTTTAGAAAATGAATGAATTTATTAGTAATATATATATACACAATAACATACACATACACAATGGATCAACGTAAAGCTATATTTACACATAATTAACGAAAAACTTCAAAAAAATCAAATATTTGTAGAAATTAAAAATTGATAATGTTGCTTTCATGTGATATGTTTTGAAACAGGGACCGATGCACAGTGGCACTTTGCATGTCGGACACCAATACCGAGAATCTTTTCTAATTTTGTTTTTATAACAAATAGAACATCTTCGGGATGGATTTGTTATCGTTGAAGTGTCTGGTATGTAATCCGGGAAATGTTTGTCGATCAAACGTGAAACATTGGATGTCATTGGGCGAGGTTCTGATGATTTTTACTCAAATTATCTATAATTTTCATTTGTTTATTTCATTTCGTCCTGACCCCTAAACATTCTAAACATATTAAAATTTACGAATATAACTTAGTTTTCGCCAGAATTACAATTTAAATATCAAATTGTAACAAAATTTTACGCATGACGGATATAGCCGTCATAATATAAAATTCTGCCATTCTTCCATGACGGATATAGTCGTCAAACACAGAGTAAGTGGCGCTGTTGAAATATTGGGTCAAAAAGACGACTTTACTTTAGAAAATGAATGAATTTATTAGTAATATATATATACACAATAACATACACATACACAATGGATCAACGTAACGCTATATTTACACATAATTAACGAAAAACTTAAAAAAAATCAAATATTTATAGAAATTAAAAATTTATAATATTGCTTTCGTGTGTTATGTTCTGAAACAGGGACCGATGCACAGTGGCACTTTGCATGTCGGACACCAATACCGAGAATCTTTTCTAATTTTGTTTTTATAACAAATAGAACATCTTCGGGATGGATTTTTTGTTGTTGAAGTGTCTGGTATGTAATCCGGGAAATGTTTGTCGATCAAACGTGAAACATTGGATGTCATTGGGCGAGGTTCTGATGATTTTTACTCAAATGATCTATAATTTTCATTTGTTTATTTCATTTCGTCCTGACCCCTAAACATTCTAAACATATTAAAATTTACGAATATAATTTAGTTTTCGCCAGAATTACAATTTAAATATCAAATTGTAACAAAATTTTACGCATGACGGTTATAGCCGTCATAACACGAAATTCTGCCATTCTTCCATGACGGATATAGTCGTCAAACACACTTAACTGGTTAACGACGCAACGTTTGACAGCGAAAAAATGAAGAGTCTGGCTAATGATCGCCGCTGAAAGAGGTGAGCGCAAAGTTGTCGGCGAAGGTAATGTTCTGGAAGGTAGAATGGAGTCAGAATCGATCAAACTTAGCCGGAGTCTCGGATAATCGCTTTAGTAATGACGAGCGATGCGCAAGAGTTTCGGATCCCAGCGAGTCCTCTCCTTCAAAGTCTTCCGTTTCCCTCGCTTCCGTTTGCCGAACACAGATGAAATGTCCTCGGAGGCTGTTCATGCTCGTCGAGCGTGTCACGACGTTCACGAGGGCGACTTTTAAAGCTGCCGAGCGTAGGAGCCGGACAGCACTGAAGGTTCTTCTTAAAGAGGCGGAAGGTTGAGGGTGAGTTCCAGTAGACGCACCGCGAACGCAGAAGAGTCTGACGTTATATTCAGATGTGGTTTGGGGACGCGCAAAGAGAAGTCTGATAACGTAGTTTTTGCTGAATAGAGAAGAGTCCCGTGCGACGACGGAGATAAGTCGCAGGGAATGCAGCTGAAAGGCATGAAAGATACTCCGTGAACCGTAAAGCGTAGATAATGCACGATATTGGGAATCGAAGTTTCGCGTAACAGGAAGTAGTCGCGAGTGCCGACGGTTACTATTATGCAAGCGGTCGGATTATCTTCGAACGAGTGACAATGTATTTTCGAGATCGACGCAGGTGTATATGCGCTGCGAGAATATGCAGCGCTGTGCCGTCGCATTTATTTCGCGAAATTATGTGCTCGCGGCGACCCATATTTTCGAAAACACGCGTGCACTTCTGTTACTGGTGACGGCCGCTGGACCGGTAGGCAATTAATTATTGCCGGGCGAGCTGAAGATATCCGTGGGTTGCCAATTGGCCCTGTCGTCGCTCGAATGCGCACGTTTTGTCGAGGCGAAATTTAGTGTCATTATATGGCATTTATAAACTCGGTAAGCAGTATGAGCGACATTAAAATGTCGAAATCTAACATTTTGAAGATTGATTGATAGTAGGAACTTAGCAGTTTCATCATGGACAAGAGATTAGAGAGACATATGTCTGGAATGGTGAAATTGTCTTTGGGAGAACTATGTACTAAAAATTATTATTCGGATGCGCAGATTTTATTGAGGCGAAAATTAGAGTCGTTATATGGCATTCATAAACTCGGCAAGCAGTATGAATGATATTAAAATATAAAAATGTAACATTTCGAAGATTGATTGATAATAGGAACTTAGTAGTTTCACCATGGACAAGAGATTAGAGAGACGTATGTCTGGAATGATGAAATTGTCTTTGGGAGAACTATGTACTAAAAATTATTATTCGGATGCGCAGATTTTATTGAGGCGAAAATTAGAGTCATTATATGGCATTCATAAACTCGGCAAGCAGTATGAACGATATTAAAATGTCAAAATGTAACATTTCGAAGATTGATTGATAATAGGAACATAGTAGTTTCACCATGGACAAGAGATTAGAGAGACATATGTCTGGAGTGGTAAAATTGTCTTTGGGAGAACTATGTACCAAAAATTGTTACTCGGATGCGCAGATTTTATTGAGGCGAAAATTAGAGTCATTATATGGCATTCATAAACTTGGCAAGCAGTATGAGCGACATTAAAATGTCAAAGTGTAACATTTCAAAGATTGATTGACAGTAGGAACTTAGTAGTTTCATCATGGTCAAGAGATTAGAGACACATGTCCGGAGTGGTGAAATTGTCTTTCGGAGAACTATGTACCAAAAATTGTTACTCGGACACGCAGATTTTATTGAGGCGAAAATTAGTCATTACATGGCATTCATAAACTCGGCAAGCAGTATGAGCGACGTTAAAATGTAACATTTCGAAGATTGATTGGTAGTAGGAATTTAATAATTTCATCATGGATAAGAGATTAGAGAGACATATGTCTGGAGTGGTGAAATTGTCTTTCGGAGAACTATGTACTAAAAATTGTTATTTGGATGCGCAGATTTTATTGAGGCGAAAATGAGAGTCATTATATGGCATTCATAAACTTGGCAAGCAGTATGAGCGATGTTAAAATGTGAAAATGTAACATTTTAATCATTGATTGATAGTAGAAACTCACTAGTTTCATCAAGGACAAGAGATTAGAGAAATTCATCTCTGGAGTGGTGAAACTATCTTTCGGAGAACTATATACTAAAAATTGTTTCTCGGATGCGCAGATTTTATTGAGGCGAAAATTAGAGTCATTACATGGCATTCATAAACTTGGCAAGCAGTATGAGCGATGTTAAAATGTCAAAATGTAACATTTTAACGATTGATTGATAGTAGAAACTTAGTAGCTTCATCGTGGACAAGAGATTACAGAGACACATGTCCGGAGTGGTGAAATTGTCTTTGGGAGAACTATGTACTAAAAATTGTTGCTCGGATGCGCAGATTTTATTGAGGCGAAAATTAGAGTCATTATATGGCATTCATAAATTTTGCAAGCGGCATGAGTGATGCGGCGTTATAATGGAAGAATATGACATTTGGATGATTGATTGACAGTCCTCGTTGCTTTGTCTTTCCCGAGATGACAAAGGTTTAAAGAAGGCCGCGTTTTGGACGAGGCAAATTATTCAGGAAAGGCATTGTGTGGAAAAAATCGTCGCTCGCGCGCCGATGTTTTATTGGGGAGGAAATTAGTATCATTACAAAGCATTCTTAAAATGTGAAAATGTGTCTTTGGACGGTTGATTAACAGCCGCCCCTACTTTGTTCTTTCCAAAGACAAAGGGTTAAATACGGTCGCATTTTGAGTGAGAAAAGTTGTATTTAAGAAAGGCGTTATGTGGCAAAAATCATCGCTCTCGCGCACATTTTATCGAGGCAGAAATTAATGCCGTTACATGACATTCATAAATTCTACAAGCAGCATGAGCGACGCGGCCTTAAAATGTCACAATGTGGCATTTGGACGATTGATTGACAGTCATTGCTCTGTAGTCTTTTCAACGTCGACGAGAGGTGAAAAGGGCCGTGTTTTGCACGGAGAAAATGATTTTAGCAGATATTACGTACAAAAGTCGCCGCTCGCGCACAGGCACATCATTTTATTCAAGCGGAAAAGAGTCTTCACATCGTATTGATAAGCTCAACCAGTCCGTATGAATGACACAGTCTCATGGAAATTAATGAACATGTCGAATTAACGAGACACCTCGACGATCGATACATACTTATGCTACTTACTTTTTCCAACCCCTACGAGTGGTAAAACAGCACCACGTTTCGAATGGATAACACGATTACACATCACATTACGTGTTTAAAATCTTCACATTCACGTATACATTTGCCGAAACGATAATGAGGATTTGCACTTTCTATAATACTCTCTTTGATAAATTACCATCTAGAAATATAATCTATAGTCCATCTGTGATAAACTTTGCTTGTCTACATGACCGACACGATACTATCATGGAACAAAACGTCGAATTAATGACACATTTCGACGATTAACACTCACCATTACTTATACTTTGCAATGGCGACGAAAGTTTAGCCGCTCACGTTTCGAATGGATATCACGATTACACATGACATTACGTGTTTAAAATCTTCACATTCACGTATACATTTACCGAAACGATAATGAGGATTTGCACTTTCTATAATACTCTCTATGATAAATTACCATCTAGAAATATAATCTACAGTCCATCTGTTATAAACTTTGCTTGTCTACATGACCGACACGATACTATCATGGAACAAAACGTCGAATTAATGACACACTTCGACGATTAACACTCACCATTACTTATACTTTGCAATGGCGACGAAAGTTTAGCCGCTCACGTTTCGAATGGATAACACGATTACACATGACATTACGTGTTTAAAATCTTCACATTCACGTATACATTTGCCGAAACGATAATGAGGATTTGCACTTTCTATAATACTCTCTATGATAAATTACCATCTAGAAATATAATCTACAGTCCATCTGTGATAAACTTTGCTTGTCTACATGACCGACACGATACTATCATGGAACAAAACGTCGAATTAATGACACATTTCGACGATTAACACTCACCATTACTCATACTTTGCAATGTCGACGAAAGTTTAGCCGCTCACGTTTCGGCCGGGCAGAACAAAATGTCGAATTAATGACGCATTTCGACGATTAACACTCACCATTACTTATACTTTGCAATGTCGACGAAAGTTTAGCCGCTCACGTTTCGGCCGGCAGAACAAAACATCGAATTAATGACACATTTCAACGATTAACACTCACCATTCGAACTTTGTAATATTAATGACAAAACGTCATTAATGACACATTTCGACGATTAACACTCACCATTACTTATACTTTGTAATGTTGACGAAAGTTTAGCCGCTCACGTTTCGGCCGGGCAGAACAAAACGTCGAATTAATGACACATTTCGACGATTAACACTCACCATTACTTATACTTTGCAATGGCGACGAAAGTTTAGCCGCTCACGTTTCGGCCGGGCAGAACAAAACGTCGAATTAATGACACATTTCGACGATTAACACTCACCATTACTTATACTTTGTAATGTTGACGAAAGTTTAGCCGCTCACGTTTCGGCCGGGCAGAACAAAATGTCGAATTAATGACACATTTCGACGATTAACACTCACCATTACTTATACTTTGTAATGTTGACGAAAGTTTAGCCGTTCACGTTTCGGCCGGGCAGAATGATTTCACCATATCATCTAATCGCATCGTCTCCCACGCCCGCGCGTAATTCTATCGAAGCAAACATCTATGCAATTACATCGCCGTTAATCCTATTGGCCAACGCGCGCCCCACGGCGTTACGCATGCACCAGAAAACACCAAATTAACGAGACATTCCGACGATCGATTAACTCTCGCCGCTACTTACACCTTCCGCCGCCGACAAGGGGTTAGAGAGGGTGCGGAGAATGCAGAGGCTCGTGCGGCAGCGAGAGGTTGGACGCGGATTAAAGAGCGGTTTTACGAGGCAGCGTAAAATTAAATGGACTTTACGGTTTACGAGTGTAGCGCCGCGCCGTCGTAAATATCGACGTCTTCATATCGTCCGCAGGGCGCTGGTGTGCGATGATATGCACGGGCGACAGTTCAAAGATGAAGAGGCAAAGCTGCCACGCACACGGAAGAACGCGCGGTACCTCTTACGTGGGCAGTCCGATAAGTACTTAGTCGACAAAAGAAAAACAAAAATTTTGGAAAATTGACGATTTATTTTTCAACATAGTCTCCTTTTAACTCGATACACTTGATCCAGCGATGCTCCATCTTCTTCAAGCCGTCTGAAAAATACCTTTTCTGGAGATCTGCAAAGCAGGCCTCCGTGGCGGCGATAACCTCCTCATTCGACGAAATTTCTGCCCAGCGAGTGACTTTTCCAAGTTTGGGAATAAAAAGAAGTCACACAGGGCCAAATCTGGAGAATACGGTAGATGGGGCAGCTGTTCGTAGCGTAATTCAACGAATTTGGCTGTAGCTTGGGCAGAGGTGTGAGCCGGTGCGTTATCGTGGTGAAAGAGCACCTTTTTCTTCGCCAAATGGGGCCGTTTTTTCCTTAATTCGGCGCCGAATCGGCTCAATAATTCGGCATAGTACAGCCCTGTGACTGTTTTGTCCTTCGCCAGGTAGTCTATGTAGATCACACCTTGTGAATCCCAGAAAACGGTGGCCATCACCTTTCCGGCCGATCCGGACAGTCTTCGCCTTCTTCGGAGCACATTCGCCGGGTGCAGTCCACTGTTTCGACTGTTCCTTGGTCTCTGGTGTGTACCAGTGGATCCACGTTTCGTCGACAGTCACACAAGGACGTAGAAATTCTTTCGGATTGCGCTTAATCAGTGTTAAACACTGCTCTGAAGTGGTCTCACGGATGCGCTTGTTATGAAGTGGTCTCACGGATGCGAGCAGAAAGCTTTCTTGTGCGCGCCCGTTACTGTCTTTTTACTAACGAGTTTGCACCCGAACGCACTATGCGTTCTTACCTACGTCCAAAGGCGATTACGTGGATTTCGGTCGCTAATTACACGTGGCGACTTCTCTGCTTTTAGAGTAAGAGAAGCCTGATTACGGGTTTTATGAGTTTTTATTAACAAAAACTATTTCTACACTTTAACAAAAGTATCGCGTGAGTAAGTACTAGAAGAAGACAAGTTGCCTACTATAACAATGCTCTGATGTGTCTCGCACGAGATCTTAGCCGTAACTGACCAAAAGACGAACGTCAAAAACGATCTCTTATGACAACGAAGTATCGAACGACTGGGTGACGCAATGCACTACCGCCGAAGAACGATACGCCGAAAACGAAACGGACAAAGGGCAGTGCATGATCGAGAGTGCGTCCGACCCAGCGAGAAGTCATTCTTTTCCGGACCACCGACGATAGTATACTTTATGCGATAAAAGGGCGCTTTGGTTTACAAACGTTGCATCAGTCGGTGACGCACGTCATTGTATATAAAAGTTCGGTCTGAGTGTTTCTATGCGACGTATCAGAACCCTTTGATGAGAAAAAATGTGCCGCCGCTTCGCACGTGTTCGCTATAATTAATACGCGTCCGAACGCTTGGTCTCTGGTGTGTACCAGTGGATCCACGTTTCGTCGACAGTCACAAAAGGACGTAGAAACTCTTTCGGATTGCGCTTAATCAGTGTTAAACACTGCTCTGAAGTGGTCTCACGGATGCGCTTGTTATCCGGAGTGAGCAAACGCGGCACCCATCGAGCAGAAAGCTTTCTCATGCCCAATATTTCATGCAGGATATGCCCAGATTTCATCGCTGGATCAAGTGTATCGAGTTAAAAGGAAACTATGTAGAAAAATAAATCGTCAATTTTCCAAAATTTTCGTTTTTCTTTTGTAGGCTAAGTATTGATCGGGCTGCCCACGTATATTCATGAATTGTTTCACAGATATTTCAAGCGGTCAAGACGTTCGACGATATTGGAAGTCTGATAATATATGTACTGTTTGTCGCTGGTGCTCTATCAGCAGTGGGCATTGTCTGCGTAGCTGAACAGGATTTAATAGACC
This sequence comes from Cryptocheilus praepositus, assembly GCA_033815515.1. Classification (NCBI taxonomy): domain Eukaryota; kingdom Metazoa; phylum Arthropoda; class Insecta; order Hymenoptera; family Pompilidae; genus Cryptocheilus; species Cryptocheilus praepositus. Next base: position 1,836,275 of record JAWWQZ010000087.1, read on the forward strand.
ACAGCACCAATGTCTTTATCAACGCGTAAGAAAATTCGCAATTGCGCACCGAATGTTTAAAACGTGTGGCATCGTAAATTCTGATTATACCTATGTCAGATACTCATCGCATTGGTTCATGGCTCCTGCGAAATCGCGAAAAATGCTTAAAAAAAGTACTTATCGGGCTGCCCACGTACAATGAGCGCACGAAAGAAACACCACGCGTCAGGCGGCTACGGTTTCACGAAACGCGATATCATAATCCCGTGCAATTTTAGATACCGCGGTGGGTAAGCTTACACGCGCGTCTCGAGGTATACTTAGGGACACTCAATAAATAACCGCGAAAATGGGCGGAAAATGTGAGATGACGACAGCCGGTCCGCCTCTCGATGTGAAAGAGATAAGATGTGGGACGAGAGTTTTCGGTGCGCCGTCACGATGAGTCGAAGAGGGGCGAGGGTGGGACAATAATAACGGGCGTCGCGGGGCATAAAGGAAGGGAGAAAGGTTGAAATGCCCGGAAGCATTTTTCCGTGGCAACGGAAGAGTCTCCCGCTGCGGAGGACGTTTCCCTTTTGTTGGAGAATCGATGAACTTTGTCGTTATATGGGACAGGAGGGAAGCTGGAAGGAGCGGCGGAGGGAGACAATGAGGAGGAAGACGCGGCCGGGAGAGGCGCGGAGAAAATCTGCGGAGCACGTGGGTGATGGAAAAGCAAAATAGAAGAGCGCAAAAGAGCGGCGGGACGTGGGAGACAATGGGGTTCCGTCGAGAGAGCGGGAAGCAACAAGCGCCTAGCTCCAGGAAGGAAGAGCAACGATCTGCCTCCGGGCCATAGGTTCATGTCATTTCGGCGGCCTACGCCGAATAACGAATAATGGCGCTCACTGTTGCATGCCAAACTCCGCGCCTTTAGCCGACGCTTTCTGTCCTACGGAATTACCTGCATTTTTCCCGAGCACGCTGTCGGCCACTCGGAGAATTCGCGTGGATTCTGGGGATTCGGGGACAGTCATTCGGAACCTGCGGGGGGTATCGAGTATTTCACGACACATCAATTTTACGCACTCTGGGCCGTGGGAAGAAAGGCCATCCGAGCGGTGGCGATTTTTGTGGGGGTGAGAGTTGCATATGACATACTACGCTGGAGTTTGAAATGATATAGTAAGCTCATCGCCGAACAAAATCGTAGTATCAGTTATCGTAGTATCATTTTTTTGCAAGAGGATATTGATTGTTTAATTCCGAGTATATGGAAAGGAAGGGCAAAGCATGTGTCTTTTTGGAATCATACAGTTAGTACGGTTTCGTTATCCACAGAAAACAGTTCAGTTTCAAAGTTTACACCATATTACAGTGATTGTTTTAATTCTGAGTATACAAAAATGCAAGGCAAGTTATGTTTCTTTTTGAAATCATACAATCAGTACGGTTTCATCATCCATAGAAAACAGTCGATGCTTTCTGTCCTACGGAGTTACCTGCATTTTTCCCCAGCACGCCGTGGGCCACTCGGAGAATTTGCGGGGATTCTGGGTATTCGGAGACAGTCATTCGGAACCTGCGGGGGGTATCGAGTATTTCACGACACATCAATTTTACGCACTGTGGGCCGTGGGAAGAAAGGCCATCCGAGCGGTGGCGATTTTTGTGGGGGTGAGAGTTGCATATGACATACTGCGCTGGAGTTTGAAATGATATAGTAAGCTTATCGCCGAACAAAATCGTAGTATCATTTTTTTGCAAGAGGATATTGATTGTTTAATTCCGAGTATATGGAAAGGAAGGGCAAAGCATGTGTCTTTTTGGAATCATACGGTTAGTACGGTTTCATTATCCACAGAAAACAGTTCAGTTTCAAAGTTTACACCATATTACAGTGATTGTTTTAATTCTAAGTACACAAAAACGCAAGGGAAGTTACGTTTCTTTTTGAAATCATACAATCAGTACGGTTTCATTATCCATAGAAAACAGTCGACGCTTTCTGTCCTACGGAATTACCTGCATTTTTCCCCAGCACGCTGTGGGCCACTCGTAGAATTTTCGGGGATTCTGGGTATTCGGAGACAGTTATTCGGAACCTGCGGGGGGTATCCAGTATTTCACGAGATATTAATTTTACGCGCTCTCAGCCGTGGGAAGGAAGGCCACCCGAGCGGTGGCGATTTTTGTGGGGGTGAGAGTTGCGTATGACATGCTACGTTGGGGTTTGAAATGATGTAGTAAGCTCATCACCAAACAAAATCGTAGTATCGGTTATAGAGTTAGAATTCTTTGCAAGAATATAGTGATTGTTTTAATTCTGGGTATACACGAAGGCAGAACAAAGCATGTGTCTTTTTGGAATCATACAGTTTGTATGGTTTCATTATCCACAGAAAACAGTTCAGTTTCAAAGTTCACACCTTGTTACAGTGATTGTTTTAATTCTGAGTATACAAAAACGCAAGACAAGTTATGTTTGTTTTTGAAATCATACAATCACTACGGTTTCATAATCCATAGAAAACAGTTGGGTTCCAAAGTTTACACCTTATTACAGTAATTGTTTTAATTCTGGGTATACAAGAAGGCAGGGCAAAGCATCTGTCTTTTTGGAATCATACAGTTTGTACGGTTTCGTTATCCACAGGAAACAGTTCGGTTTCAAAGTTCACACCTTGTTAGAGTGATTATTTTAATTCTAAGTACACAAAAACGCAAGGCAAGTTATGTTTCTTTTTGAAATCATACAATCAGTACGGTTTCATAATCCATAGAAAACAGTTCGGTCTCAAAGTTCACACCATATTACAGTGATTGTTTTAATTCTAACTATACAAAAACGTAAGGCAAGTTATGTTTCTTTTTAAAATCGTACAATCAGTCCGGTTTCATAATCCATAGAAAACAGTTGGGTTCCAAAGTTTGCACCTTATTACAGTGATTGTTTTAATTCTGAGTATACAAAAACACAAGGCTAGCTATGTTTCTTTTTGAAGTCATAGAATCACTCCGGTTTCATACTCCACAGAAAACAGTTCAGTTCCAAAGTTCACACCTTATACTTCGGTTTCACCATTTATAACAATGGTTCATCCGAATCTTAGCCTATAGCTCATCACACACAGATATCCAAACAAAATCATAATACCAGCAGTAGACTTAGATTTATTTACAGAACAGTTATGATCTTTTTAATACTGAGTACACAACAAGAATTAGTACAACGACGGCGTCGACGTACGACATTTAAGACGTTCAACACCGTAAAATAATTACCCAGACCCCCTGTCCCAACACATCAAACACCACCCACGCTCTTCCCTTCTTTTTCATTCTGAGCGTTCGCGCGGAAGACGCATTCGTGCATGCGCATCTCCCCTTTGGAAAACCGTTTCCCATACTACGTTTTCGGCGAATACCGCTACGACGCGCAACGCTGTCTAATTGTGCTGTAACGGAATTGGCGCGGAATCGATGGCCCAAGTTAATTCGGAGCAAAATTCTGCCAGCGCCGCGATTGTTTGCGATCACTCAGTTCCTCCGGAAGGTACTTTCCAGCAAATTACCCCACGGCAACTCGTAATTTTCGCGAACCCACGCGAATTTTCGCCCGAACGAACTCTGCGCACAGGTGACAGCGGTGTTTTGCATTGACATTCCGCGCTCGGGGATTAAATCTATTGGGCGCATTAAGGGGTTATGCCTACTTGGGATCGGCGAAATTACATTTTTTCAAGATTTTTTTTTGCAGTTTTAGTGAGTACTAATTAAAATTCGCAAAATACTACCAGAAAGTACGTATTTAGTGGTACTTGTATACATTTTTTTATAAGAAAATATTAAAAAATGGGCTCTTCTCCTAGAATTTCCGTTTATTTTCAACACTTGCGGTGACCACGATTTCTCAAAAACTACTTCACCGATCGGACTCTAATTTTATATACTTATTTGTCATTACAATAGACAGGGCCTGAACGAGGGATTTGGAAAAATTTGAATTTTTACAAGAATGACAACACTTTTACGAAAACATCCGTCTCGAGGTGAATTAACTTTCGTTTTTATGTTATAACTTTTTATTTTATTACCGAAATAAAAAGTCCTTCGTTCAGGCCCTGCCTATTGTAATGACAAATAAGTATATAAAATTAGAGTGCGACCGGTGAAGCAGTTTTTGTGAAATCGTGGTCACCGCAACCGTATGTTTTAACACTAGAACTACCGCACCAGTCATTTTGACTGGTTTTACAATTTGATTTAAATATTTCTACTTTATGTTACATTTTTTTTCCGAAATGGTGCAATGACTTTTGCGGTGATAACTAAAGAAATTGTAAAATATATTTTTTAAATGTTTTATTTATTCTGAATCAAAATAAATTGATACTACGGTTACTTATACCAACAGCAGTCATTTTGACTGGTATTTATTAAGGCGTCCATTTAGATCTGAAGTCGTAAAACATTTGAAGATTCTTTTAGGAATGTGTTATTGTTTTGTTTTGGAATGTGCTCGCTGCCACATCACAGTATTATATCAGGCGACATTGTAAAAACAACCATCAAATAGAGAAGTTACTGCATTCAATCGGTGCGTTTATAACAGCCGCTGGAAGACCATCATGCTCTTGTTCATATAACAATATATTCAGTATACGACATATTATTTCAATTAGTGTAAGATGAGAAAATAAATACAAATATTATATACTCATTTTTATAATAAATAGTTTTGTTCTAGTCTTTCTAAGCCCTGAAAATGGCAAAACGATTGAAAACTTGTGAAGTATTGCAAAAATTGAATGATATACCAATCGAATGCTCTGATATAGAAGATGGTGAACTTTATGACTGTGAAGATGAACCAGAAGAAAATGATATTGAATCGTGGGGTATTCACGATAATCTTGTTGATAGTGACAAAAGTGACAATGATGATTTAGACAAAGAATATGTTCAGAAATCTTTAGAAAGCGAATGTGAAAATAATTCGAATTTACATAAAAGTAGACGTGTTCGAGTGTTTTCAAGTTCTGAAGATTCTAATGAAAGTATTTTACTAGAATCATAAAATGAAATTGCTGCAGACGGAACTATGCGCGAGGAGCATTGCGTTTACTAATGCGCAAGGGATAATGCCAACTCATTAAATAAGTTAATAATACCAAAAATGTATTACATAAAACATGGATTTCTTTTTGTAAGAAAGTAATGAAGCAACAAATTTAAAAATGTTCTATTATAAGTATTTTTTTAAGACCAGTCATTTTGACTGGTTTTGGTAGAAGTAGGTTTGCTGAATTGTCGGTAGTTCTAGTGTTAAAAAACACAGTTTCGAGATAATCGCGTTTAAAGTTTCAAGCTCTTTACTAATCATACATAGTAGCGCTCCAGATAAACGCTTATAATTTTTGAACGTGTGCTCCGATTCTTATGTACTTTGGAGGAAATATTCTTAAAATGATGTACATTAAGAAAATGCAATAAATAAAAAATCGATTTTTTTCACCAACCCAAGTAGGCATAACCCCTTAAGGATCCGCATTGCTTCTACAGTACATTCTGCAGTATATTTTTGCATTTTAACCCTTTGCGATCGTATTAAATTTAGACATGAATGTCGTACTGGTCGGAATTAATTTCCGTTGAACGAGCAGCGATACATAATATGCAGGATTATGAAGGTTAAACAAGCTTTATTAATTCTTTTGTGATCTTTGGATATATGTTTACACAATAATGTGTTTTAATGTAATGTTTTTATGTGAAAATTACATTTTATAATTCTCGATCGTGTGGTATCTTTCAAAGAAGTATCCAACATGAAGTTCTGCTTTTTGATTACATGTGTCACAAAAGTAATTAGTTTGGCGTCTTCCGCCCTGGATTTTTCTGTTTGAACATACAGAACAATCTTTACTCTTTACGTTTTGACAGTGCAGCAATGTATATAGTTTACCATTAAGTCACCATATATAGTTCTGAAGATGCTCCTTCACGATATCATCTGCAAGTTGTTCCACCAATTTTCGGACAAACATTAAATATGGCACTGGCGTTTTGTTTTCCCTTTTTGCTGACACCTTACATAAAATGTAGCTATTGACACTGCAAACCTTTGTTCCCCATAAAAAAATGTTCTCCACCATTTGCAAGATTTTCTCGTAAAACAATATGAATTTGCTAACTGGTCAGTCTTATCGACACCTCCCATATACATATTATAATTTATAATAACATTCGGTTTGCTAATTTGAACATTAAGAAAATGCAATAAATAAAAAATCGATTTTTTTCACCAACCCAAGTAGGCATAACCCCTTAAGATCGACGCGTTAGACGGGCTAAGTGCCTTCTTACAGTTTTCTGCGCCATGGGGGCACGAGGTGAGAATGGACGATACCTAAAAGCGTCGTCATTACAGGAACTCTCCGCGGAAAAAAGGGCTTCGTAAATTTTCGACTCGTACATATGCGGGAACACGTTGCGCGAAGCACTTAACTCGGCCATGAATATAGGCTCTCGGCATCGCATGGGGTCGAAGAAAGCCTCCCACGGGTCCGCATACGCAGAGGCGTAGGTTGTAGAACGTTGAATTGCGCTTTTATATCTAGCCGGCGTTTTAACGATTTCATTTCTTCGCAGGAATAAGATTTCTCTCAAATTCCACTTCTCATCTTGGCGCGGCTGCATTTCCCTAGGCTGTGGATTTATTTTCTGCCCCAGGGCACGGCGGATATAATTCTTCTTCTTATGCAAATGACGCAGCGGCGCTTTTCTTTCTACGCCAATTCCGATTGGGATACTGGGAATTACGGTATTAATTACGCTTGCTCGTCCACCTAATGTTGCTTTATTATCCAGTCGCATTCATTGTCTGTATGGGTTAAGCAATTAGTTCCAGCATGTTTCATAAGGGATGGGTACAAGCTTAGTTTCTTTTAACTTTCTTTTTCGTGCAGACCAATGTATAGAATTCCCATGTCAATTCCGGCCAATCGTTCGACCGTTATTGTCTGTATGGGTTAAGCAATTAGTTCCAGCATATTTCATAAGGGATGGGTACAAGCTTAGTTTCTTTTAACTTTCTTTTTCGTGCAGACCAATGTGTAGAATTCCCATGTCAATTCCGGCCAATCGTTCGACCGTTAGTGCTTTATTAACCTTCTGGGACCGGGAGATTGTTTCTTCGGAAACCGGCAATTACAATAACTTTGACATTGAAACAGTTTTCATAAGCGCTAGGTAGAAGTTAGACTGAGTCATCGCAGTAAAGCGACAGAACAAATCTTTTCTCCCAAGTTCTTCTCCATCCGTCCCCTTTTTCTCCATTCGTCTTAGTCACGCAGTAGATGACTTACTCACACTCCCACAACTTACATCATTGCACGCACCGTCATTTGCTGCCCCACAGAAACGCGTGCATAAAAACTAATCACGCTTTACGGTCTACCCGACGACAACTTCCGTGTCACTGTACCGCATTAAACCGTAAGCTAACAAATTCACGGACCATAAGCCAGCACATCAACGAACCGCATTGGGCAATTGCCCCTACAGAGCCACCAATTACTTGAAACACGTTTCATAAGCGCTCGGTACAGTCATCTTCTACGCCAACGGCGACCGCTCTAAACAGTAATGCGCAGCAGAATACGTTACAACCGGCGCCACCTTATTCAAATTACACATGCCACCCATCTGCAAAACGTAAGCCCGCAGATTCGCAACCCTTCGTTAACGCTTAGCGCATCAGGTGCATATTAGACATCCTGTCGCTGTTGTAAGATATGAGCCGTTTATTTTGAAAGTGGCCTAACTCCGTTTTTCAATATTTTCCGGTTACCGTGGTTACATGTACAAATTTATGTTGTTTTTCAGTAAATGTGATTTATCGCGATTTGAAGATAAATGGAATTAGGCCACTTTCAAAATAAACGGCTCATATATTATTTATTATTACTTATATATTTTTAATATATTATATGGTATGAGCCGTTTATTTCGAAAGTGGCCTAACTCCGTTTTTCAATATTTTCCGGTTACCATGGTTACATGTACAAATTCATGTTATTTTTCAGTAAATGTTATTTATCTCGATTTGAAGATAAATGGAATTAGGCCACTTTCAAAATAAACGGCTTATATATTATAATATTTATTATTACTTATATATTTTTAGTATATTATATGATATGAGCCGTTTATTTTGAAAGTGGCCTAACTCCGTTTTTCAATATTTTCCGGTTACCGTGGTTACATGTACAAATTTATGTTATTTTTCAGTGAATGTTATTTATCTCGATTTGAAGATAAATGGAGTTAGGCCACTTTCAAAATAAACGGCTCATATACATGCCCGGGCCTGTTTTATTTTATTGGTTTAAGCCTACTTGGGTATTTGCGAGTAAAGATAAGTGGGTCTGTTTATTGTCAGTTCGCAGACCTGTTCTTTCTATTTTTTCAGTAGTAGGGATTAAGGAGTCCGGTAGAAGGTCTTTCGCAATGCAAAGTAGAGGATTTTTTAGAGTAGGGATTAAGGTGTCAGGTAGAACGTCTTTCACGAGGCGAGAAAATATTGATTAATTAACACACCCGTGGTTCATACGATACGCATAGGTATGTAGAATAATATATTAAAATCTTGGACCGATTCATCGAATAGTATTTTTGGAATCGTGCACGCCAGTTGAAAAAATATAGTACTGAGAAAAACGCATTTAAAGTTTTGCATATCGAATTTTTGTATATAAAAGATTCTTACGTAGTAAATTGTAATATACAATAATTCATAGCCGGATCAATGTTTACATGCAGATCAGCATTTTCTTTTAATTTTTCTGCCGATATACTAGCGTACTCTAAACTGCATTCACTTGTATGCTGATTTCCAATAAACTTTCTTTTTCGCGAACGATAGGGTCTCGAATTGACAAATTTACTTTGTTTTCGATCCATATTAAAACGATACGTCTCTTTTGAAAACGGTCAAGGAAAAGGTCAAGGGTAAGATGATATTTAGATGTTATTTTGATGCGCGGAACACACTCCTTCGTAATGTTTACCAATGCAATGTTTACATTTGGGTGATCTTCTCTTTTAAATCGTTTCCAGAATTAGATAATTTCTTAGAATAAATAAAGATCGCCGAAAGAGAAAAACGGCCTGACCGGTCAAGCGACGTTACCCTTCTCTCTGTTCGAGGTGGGTTAGATGCGAGGCCTATAACTTTCCCAATTTTTGGAATTTATCGCTGCAAATTTAAGGACATAATCTCGAAAGTATATACTTTCGAATAAGGCAATAAAAAAAAAATCGATTTTTTCGACCCGGGAAAGTAGAATGTCCTCTTAAGCAGAAAAGTATTCGAAGGCTGCAGATGCAACACCTTTGCCTAGCGCATCGAAATGGGCTGAAAATGTGGGCCAAGCGTGTACTGCATCGTCGGCCAACGGCGAACAAGGCACCGTCATCGCGTATGCACCAGTAATTGCGCTACCCTGAAAGCCGACGTGGACGAGCGCGCGGAATTTAATATGCATTGCGTTAGTTGCACGTCCAAAGAAAAACGCCCAGGGTAAGGGCAGCCGCGCGAAGTCGTGTCATTTGGGTCGTCGGGGGCAGGTCGAGATTCACACGCGCGTTTGCGCGTGATTACATGCGGTAAGATGTGGTGAGACGCGGTATTTAGGCTCGAAGGAGCAGATTTGTTCATTGCGCGACTGACGAGAGGCGGGCCGGAGTCGTAGATTGGGGATTTTCCGAAATTTCGGTAAATCTGGGCGGAAAGTATTAACACTTTGACCTTCGTAACGGTCACTGATGACTGGCGCAAGAGATTTTACTGAAGATCAAAAATATTCGCAATTAGTGGCAATAATGATTTTATAAATGCAGTTATTGGTAGAATAGTGACGCGATCCTTTAGTCTCCAATACCTGCGTATTATTTACATTTTGCATAATTCAGGCAAACGCTCTAGTATTTCATAGTATCGCCGTTCTAATACAGCAAAATACGCACGGTGGTCACTGATGACCGGTGCAAGGGATTTTACTGAAAATTATTTTATAACTGCACTGTTATTGGTAGAATAGACGCGATCCTTTAGTCTTCAATACCTGAGTATTATTTACATTTTGCATAATTCAGGCAAACGCTGTAGTATTTTATAATCACCGGTCTAATACAGTAAAATACGCACGACAGACAACGTGTTGAATGTGTATTTTGCCGAACATAGTAACATTTCGGGACTTTTGAAAGAATCATGGTAAAAGGTTTGAAGATCACCGACTTCAGCTGCTTTTTTCGTTACCCCGTCATCAATCTTTTATTATTTTACGGATATTCTTCTTCAAGTACAGCATTCACATGAATCTATAAGCATTTGCCAGGTATTCGTAAATTGACGAATTTGTTCAAAAGGTTATTATATAAATGATTATAATGTGATATAAATACGAGCCATCGAAATAGCCAGCTTCATACCGATAAATCCAAGAGTACTGGAAACTGAAATCCACAACAGCCTACCCTAGGTTACACTGATGCATACAACCCCGGCGTTGCTTTGAGCAAACTTATTTCCTTTAATTTCTCCACGCCTTTCTTTTTTCTCCGAACGGTTGCTTTGACCGAGCGAGCAAGTAAATTATGGACGGTGCGAGCAAGTTTCGCAGTTGTTGGAACTTCTTTTACCAGCGCACTTGCTTTCCCCTTTTTGCGCGCGGATTTAGTTCGGCGAAGAGGTTGGTATTTTTAACCCGTTTAATAGACCAAATGTAAGTTTACGGTGCTGGCGTTAAACATTGTGCACAGTTTTGTTTGTAGTGATTAACGCTTGGCGTCGCAATAAGCAAAGCCGATCATTTACGGAATTATTTCGCGGCTGCGTCGCGGTGGAAGGATTTGTCGAACTTATAATTTCAAACTAACGCGAAACATATTTAACACTTTGACTGGCATGATCACCGGTGACCGACGCAAGAAATTTTACTGAAGATCCAAAGTATTTACAATGCTATTGCAAGAAACAATACAGCAAAATATGCACGGCAGTCAACGTGTTAATTGCATGTACAAAATTATAAATGCTACCGATTGGATATTTTTTTAATTTCTTTCACCACTGACCGGTGCAAGAGATTTTACTGAAGATCCAAAATATTTACAATGAGTAGCGATTATTATTTTATAAATGCAGTAGTTATTAGAACAGGGATGCGATTCTTTGGTTTCCAATACCTGCACATTATTTACATTTTGCATAATTCAGTCGAGCGCTGTAGTATTTCATAGCATCGCCGTTCTAATCCAGTAAAATACGTTTGGCAGTTAACGTGTTAACGGCATTTGCGAAAACAGTGTAAAACTGTGTTTGTGTGCTATTCTTCAAACCCATTCACGTTTGCATAAAAAACAATTGCAAAAAATAGCGATAAAAACATTGAAGGCCCGTCATCCGTGCTTTTTGGATGAAGCACCGAAAAGCATGAACTGCGTAGCGCAGTTCGCGATAGTTGCGAAAATATGGCCAGAAATAGCTGACACCGCGCAGCTGGCGATTTTGGCGACTCTCTGCATTATTCTATCCTCCACCACGGCCATTTCGCCTGGAATCACATTTCCGCGTAAAAATACATGGAGGCAGCATTTTCCCAACTATTCGCCCGCGAAACTTCATTGAAATCGATCGGCCGTAAGCAGCATAGGTTGTTCGTTCGATGCAATCGCTAATTGCCCAACACTCGCAGCCAGGCGCCGGGATAAAGTTGCTCACATTTCGAGCGCGCGGTTCGAACAAAATGCCTGCGGTACGTGCGTTCGAACCCAACATTCGCTGGAATTCTGTCACTTCCGCGTACGTTTGTAGTCTTGATAACCACCATTTTCGAACCCGTCGGCATTGCCGGCCAAACAAGCTGCATTGTCCCGAACGGCGCGCATGAAAGCAATTTTTACGCACGTTGCACTTGCTAATTGGCCAACTTCGAACGAGGGACCGGGAAAAGGGTGTTGCATTTCGATCTTCGAGCGTTCGACTCTTACGTGCGAGTGTTTGGCCCGTGTCAACCGGAATTTACGTTTATCAGGGCCCGTGTTTTAGGGCTTTATTCCCCGGGCCCCCATCACTTTCTAAATTGTAAATATTTTATTTTCTTTCTTTCTAGTATTTACAAAGTAAAAGTGATGGCTACTGAGCTCTTTAGATAAAATAAAAAAATTAAGGTAAAGATTAAGATAAAAACTTTAATTATCGTTAAATATTTTATTTTCTTTCTTTCTAGTATTCTAGGAGAGGTGGGAAAGAATAACATAGGGTAAATGTTTAGGCAAGAGTCTAAGTTTAGTTAAATATTTTATTTTCTTTCTTTCTAGTATTCTAGGAGAGGTAGGAAAGAATAACATAGAGTAAAAGTTTAGGCAAGAGTCTAAGAAGAGTAAAATATTTTATTTTCTTTCTTTCCAGTTTTCTAGGAGAGGTAGGAGGGGTAAAAGTAGGGTAAAAGGATGGGGTAAAAGTTTAGGCAAGAGTCTAAGTTTAGTTAAATATTTCATTCTCTTTCTTTCTAGTATTCTAGGAGAGGTAGGAAAGAATAACATAGGGTAAATGTTTAGGCAAGAGTCTAAGTTTAGTTAAATATTTTATTTTCTTTCTTTCTAGTATTCTAGGAGAGGTAGGAAAGAATAACATAGAGTAAAAGTTTAGGCAAGAGTCTAAGAAGAGTAAAATATTTTATTTTCTTTCTTTCCAGTTTTCTAGGGGAGGTAGAAGGGGCAAAAGTAGGGTAAAAGGATGGGGTAAAAGTTTAGGCAAGAGTCCAAGTTTAGTTAAATATTTTATTTTCTTTCTTTCTAGTATTCTAGGAGAGGTAGGAAAGAATAACATAAGGTAAAAATTTAGGCAAGAGTCTAAGTTTTGTTTCAATATTTTGTTTTCTTTCTTTCTGGTATTCTAAGAGAGGTAGGAAAGAATAACATCGGGTAAAAGTTTAGGCAAGAGTCTAAGTTCAGTAAAATATTTTATTTTCTTTCTTTCTTTCTAGTATTTACAAAGTAAAAGTGATGGTTTAGAGCTTTGGGCCCCGTGTTTTAGGGCTTTTTTTAGGGTTTTATTACGTGTCCCGTGCGAGGTCAGGCGACTGTCTTGTTTGGCGACCACGTTGAAAAAATGAAGGAAGGGTGCTCATCGGCCGTTATGGTCCACAACAGGGGTAGTTGGTACAAATCCACTGGGCTTCGCGTTAGGTGACACCATGCCGAACTGTCTTCACCTCCCAAACTGTCCCTCTGCGCTCTCGTCGACGCGCTGGAAAAATTATTATGCCGCGAATGCATCGAATTGTCGCGATAACGCGTTTTAAATGAAGGAGGTAAAAAAAAACTCTTGGGCCGTACCTGCGATGGCAAAGTAGAGCAAAATTTTAGGTAATAGAAATTACGGTACTTGTACTTTTCCTAGCACCCGTCTTTCCACATTTTTGCTACCCCACATTATTATTCTGCTCTTTCGGAAAAAAACGGCGGAAGCAAAGTTGTACACCTAATACTTTTCCTAGCACCCGTCTTTCCACATTTTTGCTACCCCACATTATTATTCTGCTCTTTATGAATATCCCATACCACAACTCAGCTATCCCGTTCATCGACAGTTCTTCCCTAAAACCTGACAATGTCCATTTTCCGACATTAAGACTTAGAACAGCACACAGTACACATCACAGCAAATAAATCAGGTTTAACACTTTGACTGCCATGGTGGTCATCGGTGACCGGTACAAAAAGGTTTCACAAAAAATTCAAAAAATACTCAATCCGTCGCATTTATAATTTTGAAAATGCAATTAATATTAAATAGTGATTCAATTCTTTGGTCTCCAATACCTTCGCATTATTTTCATTTTGCACAATTCAATCATATTCTGTAGTACTTCATCCGGTTGCGGTTTTAATATAGTAAAATACGCGTGGCAGTCAACGTGTTAAACAACATTCACTCAAATAGTAATTTTATCTCATAAAAACGACCAGATTAGGAGGTCGCAATTAATGAGACAATTAAATACATCTTCTGGGAATACGGTCGACGTATACATCTGACTCCATCAGATCCCTTTGGCATATGACAAAATTCGTACGAGTACCACACCGACAACAAAAACTGATATTTGTTAATGAAATTTACCGAAGGTTATAAAGACTGCCGTGGATTCGGTGTTAGAGTCAGTTTCAAGATACGTGTGCCAGCTTATTCTTAACACTAAACGTACCAAGCGGGGTCCAATGACCCCTTTCAAAATTGACTTTAAAATCGTACGTCCATTATTACTTCCTTCACTCATTTGACTTTCTGTACATTCTTATGTCATCTGATTATTCAATTTCGCGCTTTAATAAATTAGGATTTTTTTTTGAAAATCAATGTTTATTTCATAAGGGGTCAAATGACCCCTTAGGAAGGTGCAAAGTACCGATACGTTTAGTGTTAACCCTTTGCACTCCGAATTTTATTTAAATTTCGTTACCAGCCGCTCCCAACGCTTTTAAGTGTTTTATTTGAAATTTACTTTAACTAAAAATATAAAGCAATTTAAATAAATAAAGGAAGAAACAAATTCACTTAAATACCAATTTTATTTACAGTATTGTCGTATATTGAAATTTTCAAGGGTATGATATCTTTTGAAAGAACTTGCAAGATGTAACCCTGATTTTCTTTCACACGTTTCACAAAAATAGGTGGTTTCTCTTTTTCCTCCAGATGTTTTTCTATTTGAGTAAACTGCACAGTCTTTGTGTTTTCCTTCGGGATGTAGGAAGATTAAATGAGGCTTTCCATCTAAGCGATCGTGTTTATCATGTGTTCCAGGCCTCCCCAATTTCATATTTGGATGACGACAATCACGAATTAGCATTGACAAAATCTTTTCGCGAAATTTTTTGTGGGCTATAGGTTCTGTTCCTTGGTTTTTTGTTTTTTCTTTGTATAAAATATACGCATTTACCATGGAGATTTCTAATCCCCAAAAGAAATATTCCCTCCACCACTTGAGTGCTCGACGTAAAAAACAGTAAGATGTCGCGTATTGGTTCGCCATATCGACACCATCTATATTTTTATTATAATCTGTGATCACATCCAGTTCTTTTATTTCTCTTCGATTACCTGAATGTCTAACCCTTCTAGTGACATTGCGAGAGCGTCGATAACGTGTGCACGATATCTATTTATTTAGACATGAAAAAATGTCGAGTGGAGCTCGACAAAGGAGCTCCTGCCATAAAAACTGATGTCGAATCACACTCGACATAGGAGTGCAAAGGGTTAAAACGCGCGGCTTATATTACGGGGTGCCTAATGAGAATAGGCATTTTCAAGAAGAACAGGGTGACTAATTTTCAAGGGAATTCGAAAGAAAGCCAAGCGGTCGGAAGGCTGCATACTGTTGGAAATGACAGGATTTAAAAACAAGTCCAAAAACGTAACCGTACGTCGTGACTTTCTTACCTTCGCAAAGCGCGAACGTACCGCTGCGCGGAGACGGTAGATTTTTCTTTCAATAACAATTCTCAAGCCTGGGGCGGATTTGCATGGTCGCGCGAGAGGAAATTGCAATGAAAAATCGGGTACGCGCGCTTGTCCTCAGACTGCGTCATTTTGCTTGCGACAGCGCCATGTGGCCCCTTCGAACGTTCTAAATGAGAGTCCCCTCGGTCTTCATAATGCGTCGTCTAAGACGCCCGGGAGCGTTTTCTTCGCATTCGATATTAAATAATCCTCGGACGAAGTTATTGCAAGAGCGGATATTAAATGCTTGAAAGGACTTGCTCGGTTGTTAACGCAAGCCGTCGTTGTTTGATAGGTTGGCTACAGACTCGCAGGTAGTCAGCACACGTTAACCAATCTGTCCGCGGAAATTTCCATGCTGATCACGTCAGCTTGCAATTATAATACTTGCGCGTACTGCTTGTCGGCATCCGCTGTTGGAGTATCGTTGGAACGCGCTATTAATTGAAATCGTTGACGCCGAACATGGACCCTGGTTAGCGGGATCATCGATCTCGATGCTCGCAAATGCGGGTGGGATTTTTAACGCGTGATGATGCTTAGGTGTGGAGAGCGAGTAAATGTTTTTACGTGCCGTATGCGAGTATTTAAGTTAACCCTTTTCGGACGTATTAAAGTTGGTCATGGGTGTCGTACTGGTCGGAATTAATTTCCGTTGAAAAAGCAGTGATGCGTAACATGCAAGATTATGAAAAATAAACAAGGTTTATTCATTCTTTTGACAAGTTTAGTTATATGTTTATACAATAATATGTTTTCGCGTAAAAATTATATTTTATAGTTCTCCATTGTGTGGTATTTTTCAAAACAGTAAACTTCTCCCGGTAACTTTCTTTTGGCCACGTTGGAGTATTATTTTGAAATATTTTAAGAAGCGGGAATGACTAATTACGGTTAAATACAATGTGGGAAATATTATTTGGAATTTTATGAAGTACCTTCGAAATGTGTCCATGTCTTTATGCACAAGAGACGACTGCAAGAAGTAACAGCTATTGTTCGCACTGGAATTCGTTATCTCCAATTGATAAGAGCACCGCATAAGTACGTGAATAGGTCCATTAGATATTTATGATTGTACAGATAAATTGTAAATTGATACATGGATGAATACAGTATAAGATTAATACGGTTTCTTGTTATGGTGGCTGAGAGTAGACATACGACCGGAACGGTAAAAATGCTTTGGTGGCTGAGAGTAGACATAGGACCGCAAAGGGTTAAAATGGTATAGTTTTGAAAAAAATACTCTGCTCAAATCATGTTTTGCATACAACTTTTAAAGCCTATTTTTGAATGCGTCATAGTTCATTCATCAATGTGCATTGCGGGTTTATTCAAATACATATCGCAGTAATAACTTGTTTATGATCTTTCGCGTGTCATTTTTTGACAACTTTAGTTATAGGTTTATACAATAATATGTTTTAATGTCATGTTTTCATGTAAAAGTTATATTTTATAGTTCTCCATTGTGTGGTATTTTTCAAAACAGTAAACTTCTGTCGGTAACTTTCTCTTGGCCATATTGGAATATTATTTTGAAATATTTTAAGAAGCGGGAATGACTAATTACAGTTGAATACAATTTGGGAAATATTATTTGGAATTTTACGAAGTACCTTCGAACTGTGTCCATAATATCCTTTAGGCATAAGATACAGCTATTGTTCGCACTGGATTTCGTTATCTCCAATTGATAAGAGCACCGCATAAGTTCGTGAATAGGTCCATTAGATATTTATGATTGTACAGATAAATTATGAATTGATACATGGATGAATACAGTATAAGATTAGTACGGTTTCTTGTTGTGGGGGCTGAGAGCAGACATATGACCGGAACAATAAAAACACTTTGGTGGCTGAGAGTAGACATAGGACCGCAAAGGGTTAAAATATCTGGTGAACATGCCGGTTTTGGTTCACTGATAATCCATGAGCGCAGGATATGTTGCAACATTATTTAACACTAAACGTACCGGTACTTTACATCTACCAATTCTAATCATGATGGGTCATTTGAATTTTGAATTTCAGAAAGAAATTCCTAATTTAGTAAAAGCGAGAAATTGAATAATCAGATGATATAAGAATTTACAGAAAGTCAAATGAGCGAGACAAATAAAAACAAATGTACGATTTTAATCCCCTTCTTTATAATTTTTTTTTTATCCCCGATAAATACCCTTATTTCTGACTTACACCGGTAAATGTTGACATTCACCATGCACTAATGGTCGACACACACCGGAGAGGGTCCGAATGTACAACAATATAATGAAATATTCGATCTTTCACCGACGTATTTGGTATTTGTTGACATTCACCGGTGAAAGTCGACATTCTCCAATTTCGGTCATTCACGGTAACATATCTACTATATACAAAATGTTACAGAAAGCATGAAATTATTTCACATTTTAGACAAATTTTGCGTTACTAACGCAATTTTGCACCGCGATTTTTAGCCGGGCTCACGAAACACCCAAATAATTTCGACACCACACTCACATAAAATATGCGTAATATAATTCCACCGAACAATTTTAATAAACTGCCCTTCCTGCGTTTTCAGCCACGCGATTTTTTCGTTATTAGCGCCACTTTGAATCGCGTCTTTTATTCGCTCAACGAAACACTCGTCCGTCAGGCTGAGAACATCTTTTCATCCGTTTCCACCAGCCGCTGACGTTAACGAAGTTATTCATATCTATTTCACGTAATATTAATATGCAAACGAACTAGCCCGCTTCCCTCGGAAGTCTGCCTCTTTCTCCGCTACGTCAGCGGGTTAAAGACCCGCAAAAATGTTGCGGACGAATGAGTATTTCTGCGCAGCTCGTGATTTTGCCTTTTCACTGCTTGAGGACAGAGAGCCGGATATGAGGTAGGTCGGTTTCGCCCCAGTGAATGATACTGGCCGCCTCCTGGTAATACCGGGTGGCGACCATAATGTTTCACTATCCCGGCTCTCCGCTCGTAAGAGCTTACTCTTCTTTTTTTACAATCGGCGCTTCTGTCTCGAGCAAACAGCCTCGTACAATATCCAGTTCGCTGTTAATCTTCCGCGAACGATCACCGCCAGTCTGTCTACTTCCGCTGGTTTGCGGCCTTTTCTCGGCTCAATGTGTTCTCACTTTCAATTAATGAAGGGAGAACTAACTTGTGGTTAGGTTGGTGTAGGCGTACGAGTTTGGGTTCAGATTTCTAGTTGACGAACAGCTGTATTGGAAATTAATGATAATGACACAGATGATCAGAGGTGCTTTTTGTTACGTATGAAGTTTTTAGTTATGATAATCGGAGTAAAGTTTTTGGAGGAGTGTCTTTTACATAACGTAGCAGGTCCAATCCTTTCGTTATGGCGGACTTTGTCGCGTATATGAAGTTACGGTACGGAGTAAATGTACCCATTTCTTAATTTCCTTGTGTTTTCACTTTCAATTAATGAAGGGAGAATTAACTTGTGGTTAGGTTGGTGTAGGCGTACGAGTCTCAGTTCAGATTTATAGTTGACAAACAGCTGTATTGGAAATTAATGATAATGACACAGATGATCAGAGGTGTTTTTGTTATGTATGGAGTTTTTACTCATGATAATCGGAGTAAAGTTTTTGGAGGAGTGTCTTTTATGTAACGTATCAGGTCCAACCCTTTCGCCCCGCGGACTTTGTCGCGTATATGAAGCTATGGTACGGAGTAAATGTACCCATTTCTTAATTTCCTTATGTTTTCACTTTCAATTAATGAAGGGAGAACTAACTTGTGGTTAGGTTGCTGTAGGCGTACGAGTTTCAGTTCAGATTTCTAGTTGACAAACAGCTGTATTGGAAATTAATAATAATGACACAGATGATCAGAGGTGCTTTTTGTTACGTATGGAGTTTTTAGTCATGATAATCGGAGTAAAGTTTTTGGAGGAGTGTCTTTTACGTAACGTAGCAGGTCCAATCCTTTCGTTATGGCGGACTTTGTCGCGTATATGAAGTTACACTACGGAGTAAATGTACCCATTTCCGCGAACAAAGGGTAACACTTGATACTTTTCCGCAGATTCTGTTACCAATTATCGTATTATCGATATGGGCAGGTATTAAAACCGTACGACAGGAATTCGGTTATTCCGGAGATAATGTGATATTTTTACGCGTGACTATAGTTATCGGTAGAATCCAATGAATGCTCTACAGTGGGTGATCGTAATCACCGATAGTAGCGAAAAGGTTAAAGGATCGTCAAAAAGTGAGGGAGTGGGGGTTTCCAGCGAAATCGGTAACCTCAAGACTGACATATTTAGCTCTTTTACAAGAAAAGTATTGCCATCCATCTCTAGAGTGCTAGGTAGATAGGCTCATCGAATCATGAGATCTCGAATCTCTCGATCTCGATCTCTTCTATGTAACACACTGTCAGAATTGCTTAAGTCTAAAAGGAAAATCGCTTCAACCCGGTACTCGAACGTAAGGGTGCTTAAGATTAAAAGGAAGTATTGCCATTCGTCTCTAGAGTGCTAGGTAGGTAGGCTCATCGAATGATGAAATCTCGGATGGATGCCACATGTCCGCTACGTTTGGATTTTAGCTGACCTCTTCTATGTAACACACTATCAGAATTGCTTAAGACTAAAAGGAAAATTGCTTCAACCCGGTACTGGAACGTAAGGGTGCTTAAGATGAAAAGGAAGTATTGCCATTCGTCTCTAGAGTGCTAGGCAGATAGGCTCATCGAATCATGAGATCTCGAATGGGTGCCACATGTCCGCTACTTTTGGATTTTAGCCGACCTCTTCTATGTAACACACTGTCAGAATTGCTTAAGACTAAAATGAAAATCACTACATCCCGGTACTTGAACGTAAAGGTGCTTAAGATTAAAAGGAAGTATTGCCATTCGTCTCTAGAGTGCTAGGTAGATAGGCTCATAGAATCATGAGATCTCGGATGGGTGCCACATGTCCGCTACTTTTGGATTTTAGCCGACTTCTTCTATGTAACACACTGTCAGAATTGCTTAAGTTTAAAAGGAAAATCGCTTCAACCCGGTACTTGAACGTAAAGGTGCTTAAGATTAAAAGGAAAATTGCTACAACACGGTACTTGAACGTAAGGGTGCAAATGTAGCCACATATATTTTCTAGGAATATAAAACATGCCACTAATTGAGAAAAAGCAAACACAGATGCATTGCTCTTTACCGACTTTTACTTTCTTGCTTGATTTATTTTCTGTGAACGAAGTTGTCCTTCCTATCGCAATCCTTATAGTGGTATGTTACCGCTTTGGCGACTACAAACAACACTAGGCTCATTAATTATCACGCCGTAACATTTAGTGCCTGTATTTAGAGTACTGTGCACCACATTTTCCAAACGGCAATATTTTTCATATCGATGTGTGTGTCAAGATTTTCTCTTTCGCAAATGCGACCAACTCCGCACCAAAGGATCGTCTTTCGCTCGACAAAGCGGCAGCCATTTTCCTATCAGGATGTAAATGCCGTGTCGTTGAAGTCTGACATATCCGATCTAAAATGCTACGGCGCATGGTACACGCTAAGTAGTATTGAGCCGATGTCGTGGAATTGACGCTCAAGTGGAACGACTCTCTGTCCTCCACCGCAAACCTTACCGTTTGTACACGGCGGCCAAAAATCCGCTCGACAATCTGCATATTCATAGTTCCGGATGTGCTGCGATTTAGACGTTGAACTTTACCGTCACCGTGCTCAGCTCTTATGCAAGTACGTCGCTGTTTGCTCGAATGACCGTTTCTCAAGGGACACCGTCACTTCTTAGGTTAAACTACTGATCTAATAGTTCCAATCATTATGAATTCTTTGTTTTACGCACCTTACGCCTAGACGAAAGAAAATTCTGAACGCTATTTAACACTTTGATTGTCACGGTGGTCACCGGTGACCGGTACAAAAGATTTTACTAAAAATGCAAAAAATTTGCAATGAAGCCTATTTGCAATCCTGTAAAAGCAATTGATATTGTAACGGTGCTTCAATACTTTGGCTTCTAACAATCTTGCGTTACCTTCATTTTGCACGATTTAATCATATTCTGCAGTATTTCATCACACCGGGGTTCTAACATAGCCAAATACGCTTGGCAGTCAACGTGTTAACACTAAACGTACCAAGCGGGGTCAAACGACCCCTTTCAAAGTTTACTTTAAAATTGTACATTCGTTTTTATTTTTTTCGCTCATTTGATTTCCTATAAATTCTTATATCATCTGATTTCATTAAATTCTTCGCTTTAATAAATTTGGAATTTCTTTCTGAAAATTCAAATTCAAATGACCCCTCATGGTTAGAATTGGTAGCTGTAAAGTACCGGTACGTTTAGTGTTAATAACAAGACCTCCTGAAGTAGCGAAATACGCGTGCAATGCGACTGACGGTAGAAAATGAGTTTTCCAGCGTTTAACACTTTGACTGCCGTGATGGTCACCGGTGACCGGCGCAAAAGATTTTACTGAATATCCAAAATATTCGCAATGCGTAGCAATTATTGTTTTATAAATGCAGTTATTGTTAGAATAGTGATGCGATCCTTTGGTCTCCCATACCTGCACATTATTTACACTTTGCATCATTCAGTCAAATGCTACAGTATTTCATAGCATCGCCGTTCTAATATAGTAAAATACGCTTGGCAGTCACGGTGTTAATTGCATGTACAAAATTATAAATGCTACAGATGGGATATTTTTTGAATTTTTTCACCACTGACCGGCGCAAGAGATTTTACTAAAGATTCAAAATATTCGCAATGCGTAGCAATTATTGTTTTATAAATGCAGTTTTGTTAGAATAGTGATGCGATCCTTTGGTCTCCCATACCTGCACATTATTTACACTCTGCATAATTCAGTCAAACGCTATAGTATTTCATAGCATCGCCGTTCTAATATAGTAACATACGCTTGGTAGTCAAGGTGTTAATTGCATGTACAAAATTATAAATGCTACCGATGGGATATTTTTCGAATTTTTTCACCACTGACCGGCGCAAGAGATTTTACTAAAGATTCAAAATATTCGCAATGCGTAGCAATTATTGTTTTATAAATGCAGTTATTGTTAGAATAGTGATGCGATCCTTTGGTCTCCCATACCTGCACATTATTTACACTCTGCATAATTCAGTCAAACGCTGTAGTATTTCACAGCATCGCCGTGCTAATACAACAAAATACGCTTGGCAGTCAAAGTATTAAACATTCGATTTCGTTGAGAGTGTAACTAACACAAATAAATCCGACATCCCTTAAACATTGTTGCAACATGTCCTGCGCTCATAGATTATCGGTGAACAAAAACCGGCATGTTCACCGGATATTTTAAATACGGGAACTGTATAAAAAAACAATTGAGCTGTCGTAACGTGAGAATTGGTTCGATGTCACAGTCCATTGTTGTTAGACAGGTGGATTCAGAGGACAAACTAGCTTGCTCCAACTAACCCACTGTCCTCGGCGCGTGACGACACGACACAAAGCCGAAGTTGGTGGTCGGTGAGTTCCTCTCCGTCAGCGGTGGAAGTCGCTGGCGGTCTTAACCGTCACAAGGGGAGTGTATCACGTGCTCTCACCAACTTAGCACCGCAAACTAAGAACGAAAGCGGTGGTCATCCTTTATGCAGGTCACTGGGTCGCACCTGGATGACTTTGATATTAACACTTTGACGGTTGCTGTCACGTGGACTCGAAGGTTGTGGTCGACGATTACTTGCCGGTGTCACGTAGACGTGAGGTTGCTTTAACAAAAATAGTTCGCACGCGATACTATATGGTGGCCGTTGCAAAGTGTTAAATTCATCAACGACGAACAGTCGGATCTAGAAAATGGTAATAGAATGGTGTTGAATATGCAAAACTGACGATCGTTGTCACGTAGACATGATCTTTGTGGTCAACAGTTATTTGGAAATGTCACATAGACGTGACTTTGTTTTAACAAAAATAGTTCGCACACGATACTATATGGTGGCCGTTGCAAAGTGTTAAATTCATCAACGACGGACAGTCGTATCTGTAAAATTGTAATAGAACGGCGTTGAACATGCAAGACTGACGATCGTTGTCACGTAGACATGATCTTTGTGGTCAACAGTTATTTGGAAATGTCACGTAGACGTGACTTTGTTTTAATAAAAATAGTTCGCACGTGATAGTATATGATGGCGGTTGCTAAAGTGTTAAATTCATGAACAACGAACAGTCGGATCTGTAAAATTGTAGTAGAATGGTGTTGAATATGCAAGACTGACGATCGTTGTCACGTAGACATGATCTTTGTGGTCAACAGTTACTTGCCGATATCACATAGACGTGACTTTGTTTTAACAAAAATAGTTCACAGGTAATACTATATGGTGGCTGTTGCAAAGTGTTAAATTCATCAACGACGAACAGTCGGATCTGTAAAATGGTAATAGAACGGTGTTGAACATGCAAAACTGATGGTCGTTCTCACGTAGACGCGACGATTGTGGTGAACAGTTATTTGCCGGTATCACATAGACTTGACTTTGTTTTAACAAAAATAGTTCACACGCGATAGTATATTCTGGCGGTTGCCAAAGTGTAAAATTCATGAACAACTAACAGTTGTATCTATAATATTGTAATAGAACAGTGTTGAACATGCAAGACTGACGATCGTTTTCACGTAGACACGACCTTTGTGGTCAAGAGTTACTTGCCGATGTCACGTAGACGTGACTTTGTTTTAACAAAAATAGTTCGCACGCGATAGTATATTCTCGCGGTTGCCAAAGTGTAAAATTCATGAACAACGGACAGTTGTATGTGTAAAATGGTAATAGAACGGTGTTGAATATGCAAGACTGACGATCATTCTCACGTAGACATGATCTTTGTGGTCAACAGTTACTTGCCGATATCACATAGACCTGACTTTGTTTTAACAAAAATAGTTCGCACGCGATAGTATATGCTGGCGGTTGCCAAAGTGTTAAATTCATGAACAACGAACAGTCGGATTTGTAAAATTGTAGTAGAATGGTGTTGAATATGCAAGAATTATGATCGTTGTCACGTAGACATGATCTTTGTGGTCAAGAGTTACTTGCCGATGTCACGTAGACGTGACTTTGTTTTAACAAAAATAGTTCGCACGCGATAGTACATTCTGGCGGTTGCCAAAGTGTAAAATTCATGAACAACAAACAGTTGTATCCGAAAAATTGTAATAGAACGGTGTTGAACATGCAAGACTGACAATCGTTTTCACGTAGACGCAACGATTGTGGTGAACAGTTACTTGCCGATGTCACGTAGACGTGACATTGCTTTAACAAAAATAGTCCAGACGTGACAGTATATGCTGGCCGTTGCCAAAATGTTAAATTAATCAGCGACTAATAAATGTACATGTAAAATTGTAATAGAGCAGTGTTGAGCATTCAACACTTTCACGGTCGCTGTCACGTGTGATTCCGATTTGCCTTGAATAATACGTTTGCGGTAGCGCATGCCGGAAAATTGTCGCCGCGGCAGTTGGGTGTCGTTCATTGAAATGTGCGGTCGCCACTGTGTTAAGAAATATTGCTACCAACGGTTTCGTGGCTGCTATATCCTCCATGTGTGTTTCAAATCCCAACGGCGGGACCTATTATTAAAAATGAACCATACGACGCCGGTTTTGAACAGGATTCCAGAATAAGCCGGAGATTCTGCTGACGTTTCACGCTATAGAATAGTTGTATTGAGTGTTCAGATGGTGCAGCACATATTCACATATGCACATATATATGCAAACCACAAGTGTGGTGCGTTGAGTTTTATTCAAATTTTTTAGAGATCTTATAGCCTAGCAGTTTACGTGATTACTCTCGTTGCTGAGATTTTGCGTTGAGCACATTTTTTCTCATGTGTTTCTATTAGTTAATTGTGTGTGCATTGGCAGTACGTGATCTGTCTGGTGGCATATTTTTCGAATCCTTCGTTTCTTTCAATGTGCAGTTAGGTATCGGTTTATATCAATGTTTTCCATGACAAGTGACATTTTGTGCATAACACAATTAATATATAGAAAGTAATAATATCATAATTTAAGAAAATAATAAAAATGCAATTATATAACAAATAACATAGTATATAATTGTGTTGTAATACAATAAAATGTGCCTACCTATTTTCATGCTTGCTATGTCGTCACACTTAACATCAGGTCACATGGGGGTTCATGGCGGCAGTAAGGCAGTTCAAACCGGGTCACACGGTACATAGGCATTCTGACATTGCGCAATGGCAGTTGGGTCGGAAAGATAGAAGAGTGTGTTGAATGAGTGTATACTCTAAACAGCCAGGTCGCGTGAGTGCCTCTTTCGAAACGGATTTTTTTTTAAGGAAAATGAAAAGGGTGGGCTACCTTTCTAATGCTTCAACCGATGAATTTATTCAAAATAATACGATGAAAGGAAAAAATACTTATCCCAATTTGAAAGACGGGTACAGTTCTTTTAATGCACCCGGAACAAAGCAATTTGAATTGGCTAAACAAAAATATTCAAAAGCCCATTAATAAAAGTTTTGTCCATTTTCCATTCTGAAAAACGGTTTACAAATTACATTACCACCCAGATATCTTACAATTAACCGACATTTTGACAGTGAAAGATTGTGATACCAGATTACACTCCTCAAATGAATGAAGGCCCATTCACCATGGGGCGAAATGTACGAAATTTTAGTACATTGCCAGATAGCATCTACGCTTGATTTTGTCTGGGACTGTCTCGAACTTGTTCAGAGTCATCACAGCAATTTCATCCGATTCGCGTATCGTCACACCGCCGTCTCGACGCGTTGAGAGCGATTCGCCGTCGTACAATTCGCACTCGGCTTGCTTATTTTTGCGCTCGAAACTTCGCCGCGCCGGTTTATTTCCACAGCGCGCAGTATTGCCGGATCCATAAAGCCTCTCTGCAACGATTTCTCGCCCGTCATCCCGTAAAATGCTTCCATTGCGCTGGACGTAAAGTGTATCGCGCGGTATTGCACGAACTATTAACGACGGTTCATTGCACTTTTAAATCCTCGCACGGTACGTCTGACCGTTCGGAGCTTTTATTCGATTATCTTGAGGGAAACAGGCGCCGCGGGACCCGAGCTCAAGTTCTCCCGCGTCCGGAGACGCGGTCGTGTCTCACATTAAATTGTGCGAAGGCTGGCGAAAATGATAAAAGCGCACTGTTTACGGTCGAACGTGTGCACCGCCGTAAACAGTTCGGGGTGCTTTATTTCTTAAGCGGGTGCTCTGATTTTCGACTGCGGGTGCCTAGGGGTTTGGAGGACTGCTTTAATTAACTGCGCGGATCACTGTGCTTTCAGTTGGAACAGGTGTAGATTTATTATGCAGTAATCTGATTATGAAAAACCGCTGTAGAGAATACGAAAATGCTTTGAATATGAGGAGTGTATGTTGTTTATGGGCAATATTTGTGATCACTGGTGCGTTAGAATTTGTATCATAGGAAACGCGGGATCGTAATCAGTTAGGCGTTAAAAGATAACTTGGCTAAAAAGGAATTAATGGAGATACTGAATAATAGGATCTTTAGTGTTCAGAGTAGAAATTTCGGTAATGCCGGATCTATTTGTAATAAACTTTATTTACGCTATTTACATTATTTACAGGATTAACACGGATTTGATTATATATAAGTCAATGCTTGCGCTCCGAGAAAATACTGTACCCCGTTCGTTCGGATTCGGTCTTAACACGTTGACTGCCAAGCGTATTTTGCTATGTTAGAACCGCGATGCGATGAAATACTGCACAGTATAATTAAATCGTGCAAAATAAAAGTGACGTAGAGTTGTTAGAAGCTAAAGTATTCAAGCACCGTTGCAATATCAATTGCTTTTACAAGATTGCAAATAAGTTTCATTACGAATTTTGTGCATTTTTGGTAAAATCTTTTGCACCGGTCACCGGTGACCGACGCATAATTCAGAAATTTTACCGAAGAGTGATTTGTAATAAACTTTATTTTACTGTTCAATCATCCATAGCTACATTACACAATAACTGGCTACAAATATAAAATAAAAACATATACATAACATTAACACTTTGATTGCCATAATGGTCACCGGTGACCAACGCAAGAAATTTTACCGAAGATCCAAAATATTTGCAATGGGTAGCAACTAATTATTTTATAAATGCAGCTGTTAGAATAGCGATTCGATCCTTTGGTTTGCAATACCTGCATACCTGCACATTATTTACATTTTGCATAATTCAGTCGAACGCTGTACTATTTCACAGCATCGCCGTTCTAATATAGTAAACTACGCTTGGCAGTCAATGTGTTAAATATCCTACCGGCGAACAAGAATGAAAAGATGGATGGAAGTGGTGCCCGGCGACGGATTATCACCGACAACCGTCCTACACGTTTTCGGTACATAGACGCAACATGCACACAGACTTACAGAATGCAAACAATTCTTTAAGTTTCCTAAAGACGTTAGTTACACAGCCCAAACTTCTCGATGTCTCTCCGCAACTTGGGTGCGCAGCTACAAATTTCTCCACTTCAAGCGACTCCGCACTCGCATTTTTCCAATTTCCGCGCGAAGCAAAAGGCGTAAAATGACATGAGAAGACGAAGGAACCGTCATCCGTCGAGATCCGCGCTGCCACACGAAGTTGGCAAAAATTTTTCCGTGGCGTACCCGGACGTTTATCGTCGCGCCATCGAAAGGATCTCCGGCGATAAAAAGCGGTAGTCGCGTTTCTCGACATCGGCGGATCCGTTCACCGTTTCGTTCGCTGATCGTAAAGCATGATCTGTCGTGCGTCGCTTTGTTAGCTGGCGCGCAACGACAAAAGAATTGAAAGCGTAAAAGCTTATCGTAAGTCGTCTTTTTCCGCGGATCGACGTGCGACGCTTCCTATCGGACGTTTGTTTTATTTCCGGTCGCGGCATTGCTCCTGTCACGTCGAAATCGTCCGATAGCGGTCCTCCACTTTTTCGGTACGGGTCAGCCACATAAAACACGGCACAGGCAATTTACGCGAGAGCGCACCAACGTGCAGCCATTCTTCGTTTACGTTCCGTGCCAAGTGAGCTTCTTTGACCGCAAAACTTTTAATTTCGCCATCGATGCTTTTCTTCTGCATCCTCTGCTTGCCGAGAGTACCGTAATTATAGTGTTTATGTACAGATGAGAATATCTAGGAAATGTATGAATCTTCAGTACTTCGTACGTCTTATAGATTGTACGGTAGTACACGGAAGGCAAATTATCAGAAATTGAATTTGTAATTTTTTCGTTGCGAGAAATCAGGAGAATAGTGGGTGTATAAAAAATGTTTTGTGTCGAGCAGCCGAATGTTTTCACGGTGCTAATATTCACTGCGAAAACACCGAATATCTTGAAAAATATTTAATCAACTTTTAATTCCGCCATTGATGCTTTTCTTCTGCATCCTCTGCTTGCCGAGAGTACCGTAATTATAATGTTTGTGCACAGATGAGAATAGCTAGGAAATATATGAATCTTCAGTACTTCGTACGTCTTCTAGATTGTACGGCAGGAAGGTAAATTATCAGAAATTGAATTTGTAATTTTTTCGTTGGAAGAAATCAGGAGAATAGTGAGTGTGTAAAAAAAATGCGCGTTAAGCAGCCGAATGTTTCCACGGTGCTAATATTCACCGCGAAAACACCGAATATCTTGAAAAATATTTAATCAACTTTTAATTCCACCATCGATGCTTTTCTTCTGCATCCTCTGCTTGCCGAGAGTACCGTAATTATAGTTTGTACACAGATAAGAATAGCTAGGATATATATGAATCTTCAGTACTTCGTACGTCTTCTAGATTGTACGGCAGGAAGGTAAATTATCAGAAATTTAATTTGTAATTTTTCGTTGGAAGAAATCAGGAGAATAGTGAGTGTTTAAAAAAAATGCGCGTCAAGCAGCCGAATGTTTCCATGGTGCTAATATTCACCGCGAAAACACCGAATATCTTGAAAAATATTTAATCAACTTTTAATTCCACCATCGATGCTTTTCTTCTGCATCCTCTGCTTGCCAAGAGTACCGTAATTATAATGTTTATGTACAGATGAGAATAGCTAAGAAATGTATGAATCTTCAGTACTTCGTACCTTTTCTAGTTTGTACGGGAGGAAGGTAAATTATCAGAAGTTAAATTTGTAATTTTTTTGTTTCAAGAAATCAGAAGAATAGTGGGTGTATAAAAAATGTCTCGCGTCGAGCAGCCGAATGTTTTCACGGTGCTAATATTCACCGCGAAAACACCGAATATCTTGAAAAATATTTAATAAACTTTTAATTCCACCATCGATGCTTTTCTTCTGCATCCTCTGCTTGCCGAGAGTACCGTAATTATAATGTTTGGGCACAGATGAGAGCAGCTAGGAAATGTATGAATTTTCAGTACTTAGTACGTCTTCTAGATTGTACGGCAGTACACGGGGTACAAATTATCAGAAATTTAAATTTAAATTTTTTCGTTGCAAATTTTCACGGCGTTAATTTTCACCGCGAAAACATCAAATATCTTGAAAAAAATTCAAGTTTTACCGAGTATCTATTTACTACCGTTTGAACAATATTATCCCTTCGGAGAAACTCTGTCCCAAAACATTAATATGAACCCGACCACTTTATTATACACCAATTACTTATGACAAGCGTAGCTGTATATATTCGACCAGCATACCCGAGCAAACAAACCTGAACACATACGTTTGCTCTGGCACAGAAAACTGATGAGTTTGCAGATCGGCCCGTTACACGGCGATTTTCTCAATTTTCTAATCGTGCGAGAGCGAAACTGTATTATTTCAATGTCATGTTACACGGCGCGTCCTTAATTTCCTGACCTAATTGCAGAAATACCATTTTATACCGGGGGCTGCCTGTACGCCCCTTTTTGCGTCTCTGCAGCGTGCCTGCCGCGTTATTTACGGCTAGGGTGGGATTGAAATATTGGCCAATTGGATTTATCGCAAGCGCCGTGACTAATTGCCATGATTTCGCTCTCTTGAGTCTATACATCGTCGGAATGTGTACCGTTTCGCGCTTACCGGTACGCGCCGGGTCGGGATTCCATAAAATTGATCCCGATTCATCGCACGCCGCACGCCGGAATATCCGTCATCGGAGTGAAATCCGTCTGCGAAACGACCATCGTAAAAACATGATCGAAGCTTTATTACGGCACGACGACGAAAATGAAAAAATGGCCCGTCGGGGAGTGAAAGTTTCGGTTCGTCGCCGATTTTCAGCGCTTTTTTTTCGCGCGAACAACGCCTTTGCCGTGCGATTCCTCTCTCCGCGATTTTTTCCCGGCGCACTAATTAGCAAATTGATTCGAGGCGTCGACCTAGGCCAATCGGAACGACTCGAGCGGTGTCCAATAGCTTTGCCGCGGTTTAATTAATGGGTCGGGAAAAACGAACGTCGGGACCTTTAATATCGAGGCGCGGACGCGTTTACAGTCCTGTCGCTCTCGTCACAACCGTTCCATAAAAGTGTAACGCATGCGCGAGTAGATCAGGTAACGGGGGCGTCTGGTTTGTAGGGTGGAAAATTGTTACGGTAAAAAGAAATGTTGACACGTTGACTGCCGTAGTGGACATAGGCGACCGGCGCAATTGATTTCGATGAAAATGCGTGAAATTCGCAAACGGTCACGTTTGTAATTTTGTAAATACAATTAATATCAGAAGAGAAGTTCAATTCTGTCGTTTCCAATTCTTCCCAATTATTTCTCATTTGCACAATTAAATCGTTTTTTGTAACATTTCGTCGGCAGTCGACACGTTAGTGTTCGCTAAAGTAGCAAAATGAGAAGGATATTTTTTTAAGTTGTGGCCGCAAAGATAATAATTTGTTGTTACGGTAAAAAGAAATGTTGATGTGTTGACTGCCGTAGTGGACATAGGCGACCGGCGCAATTGATTTCGATGAAAATGAGTAAAATTCGCAAACGGTCACGTTTGTAATTTTGTAAATACAATTAATATCGGAAGAGAAGTTCAATCCTGCCATTTCCAATACTTCTCAATTATTTCACCTTTGCACAATTAAATCGTTTTTTGTAACATTTCGTCGGCGGTCGACACGTTAGTGTTCGCTAAAGTAGCAAAATGAGAAGGTTATTTTTTTAAGTTATGGCTGCAAAGATAATAATTTGTTGTTGCGGTAAAAAAAAATGTTGACACGTTGACTGCCGTAGTGGACATAGGTGACCAGCACAATTGATTTCGATGAAAATGTGTAAAATTCGCAAACGGTCACGTTTGTAATTTTGTAAATACAATTAATATCAGAAGAGAAGTTCAATCCTGCCGTTTCCAATACTTCTCAATTATTTCACCTTTGCACAATTAAATCGTTTTTTGTAACGTTTCGTCGGCAGTCGACACGTTAGTGTTCGCTAAAATAGCAAAATTAGAAGGTTATTTTTTTAAGTTATGGCCGCAAAGATAATAATTTGTTGTTACGGTAAAAAGAAATATTGACACGTTGACTGCCTTAGTGGAAATAGGTGACCAGCGCAATTGATTTCGATGAAAATGCGTAAAATTCGCAAACGGTCACGTTTGTAATTTTGTAAATACAATTAATATCGGAAGAGAAGTTCAATCCTGCCATTTCCAATACTTCTCAATTATTTCACCTTTGCACAATTAAATCGTTTTTTGTAACATTTCGTCGGCAGTCGACACGTTAGTGTTCGCTAAAATAGCAAAATGAGAAGGATATTTTTTTAAGCTGTGGCCGCAAAGATAGTAATTTGTTGTTACGGTAATAAGAAATGTTGACACGTTGACTGCCATAGTGGACATAGGTGACCGGCGCAATTGATTTCGATGAAAATGCGTAAAATTCGCAAACGGTCACGTTTGTCATTTTGTAAATACAATTAATATCGGAAGAGAAGTTCAATCCTGCCATTTCCAATACTTCTCAATTATTTCACCTTTGCACAATTAAATCGTTTTTTGTAACATTTCGTCGGCAGTCGACACGTTAGTGTTCGCTAAAATAGCAAAATGAGAAGGATATTTTTTTAAGTTGTGGCCGCAAAGATAATAATTTGTTGTTACGGTAATAAGAAATGTTGACACGTTGACTGCCGTAGTGGACATAGGTGACCGGCGCAATTGATTTCGATGAAAATGCGTGAAATTCACAAACGGTCACGTTTATAATTTTGTAAATACAATTAATATCAGAAGAGAAGTTCAATTCTGTCATTTCCAATACTTCCCAATTATTTCTCCTTTGCACAATTAAATCGTATTTTGTAACATTTCGTCGGCAATCGACATGTTAGTGTTCGCTAAAATAGCAAAATGAGAAGGTTATTTTTTTAAGTTATGGCCGCAAAGATAATAATTTGTTGTTACGGTAATAAGAAATGTTGATACGTTGACTGCCGTAGTGGACATAGGCGACCGGCGCAATTGATTTCGATGAAAATGCGTAAAATTCGCAAACGATCACGTTTGTCATTTTGTAAATACAATTATAATCAGAAGCGAAGTTCAATGCTGCCGTTTCCAATACTTCTCAATTATTTCACCTTTGCACAATTAAATCGCGTTTTGTAACATTTCGTCGGCAGTCGACACGTTAGTGTTCGCTAAAGTAGCATAATTAGAAGGTTATTTTTTTAAGTTATGGCCGCAAAGATAATAATTTGTTGTTACGGTAATAAGAAATGTTGACACGTTGACTGCCGTAGTGGACATAGGTGACCAGCGCAATTGATTTCGATGAAAATGCGTAAAATTCGCAAACGATCACGTTTGTCATTTTGTAAATACAATTATAATCAGAAGAGAAGTTCAATTCTGTCGTTTCCAATACTTCTCAATTATTTCACCTTTGTATTTATTTTTTCTTTAATGAAAACCATGTACATACTTACATCTTACCGTAAGAACTTCTTAAGTCACAATTAAATCGTTTTTTGTAACATTTCGTCGCACTGGAGGCGAAACTGTCAAAATACGCTTAGCAGTCGATACGTTAGTGTTCGCTAAAGTAGCAAAATTAGAAGGTTATCTTTTTAAGTTATGGCCGCAAAGATAATAATTTGTTGTTGCGGTAAAAAGAAATGTTGACACGTTGACTGCTGTAGTGGACATAGGCGACCGGCGCAATTGATTTCGATGAAAATGCGTAAAATTCGCAAACGATCACGTTTGTCATTTTGTAAATACAATTATAATCAGAAGCAAAGTTCAATGCTGCCGTTTCCAATACTTCTCAATTATTTAACCTTTGCACAATTAAACCGTATTTCGTAACATTTCGGCGCACTGGAGGTAAAAGTATCAAAATACGCTCGGCAGTCGACATGTTAGTGTTCGCTAAAGTAGCAAAATGAAGAAGGTTATTTTTTTAAATTATGGTCGCAAAGATAATAATTTGAAATGTTCAGCAAATATTCGCATGGGCATGCATATATTTTACAGAGCTGTTCTTATTTATATTCAGTGGCACACTTAAGAAATATGGACTTGGTATATACTTACTGTAATTTTACAAGTCGAACTTAATTCACTTTTTCATCCATACAGAAAACGGATCTGTGAGCTTTTTGCAGACTATAATGTACTTACGTACAGTTATTTCGTGTGTATTTTTAATTAAATTTCCATCTGTTCTTGGCCATATTTCGAAAACGTGTAAGTTTTCCTCTTCTTGCACAGTTCCGAGTTATTTTTAACCCCGTCTGATTCCTTATAAGGGCAATTAATGGGTATCTTAATTTTTTTCTTTGCAAAAATGGCAAAGTGTAATAATAGATCCCTCAATCACGAGGAAGGGTATTATTTTTTCTTTTATGTAGTAGTATTACTTTTTCTTTAATGAAAACGATGTATTATACATACTTACATCTTACCGTAGAACTTCTTAAGTCAATACAATTTTGATACAAATTTATAAAAATCTATGAATAACCTTCCAATATGATGGTCGTCAGTCTTGAAGCTTTTAAAAAATATTCTTTTAGCCGAAACAAATCTCGCCATTACTCAAAGATTTGTCCGCCAGCTTTGATGGTACGGGCCATTTTCTATCAAATCCCAGAAAGAGTGAATGCACCGTAGCAAAAGCGTGTTCGTTATGGCAACAGACAACAACAAATACTCTGAGCGTGATAAATCGGTGATCTCAATAAAGCACGATTTGTTTCGTCGATTTATATCAGTTGAACACGGTATAGAATTGTGAACGAATCGATACCAATTCCGTCTAAGACGTACTTGTAAAAGATCAGATCTTTCCAGTAGGTAAGGTTTAGGTATCGATATCTTTTGAAACTCGCTGCGTCGTACATGCTTGCGACACCGTGATATTTTACCGAGATATCGATACCGCTTCAGCGACACCAAAGCTAAAACATGACATCTGAAATCCGTGAAGTTTGCATGTGGCTGCAAATCTTGCACCTGGGCGTGTAAATCTGTCGTTAACAAAGATTTAAAAAATAAGCTCTTGAATTACGATCCACAATGTTTATCTTCACGTAATTTTTTTCCGGTTACACTTCCTTCTAACATTTATGGCAGGTGACGAATCTATGGATGGTGGACACGAGTAGAGCATCATGCAGTAAGACATTTTTACTTGTTACGTTTTGAAAACCTGTAAATCTGGTATCTGTATATGTAAATCTCTCGTTAACGAAGATTCCAAAAATAAGCTCTTGAATTATGAAGTACAATGTTTATTTTCACGTGATTTTTGTCCGGTTACACTACTCTCTAACGTTTATGGTGGGTGGCGTAGGTATAGACACGAGTAGAGCATCATGCAGTAAGACATTTTTACTTGTGACGCTTTGAAAACCTGTAAATCTGGTATCTGTACGTGTAAATCTGTCATTAACACGTTGACTGCCGTGGTGGTCATCGGTGACCGGCGCAAAAGATCTCACGAAAAAGACTCGAGAAATACCCACTCGGTAGCATTTATAATTTTGTAAATGTAATTAATATTAAATAGTGATTCAATTCATTGATCTCCGATTCCTTCGCATTATTTTCATTTTGCACAATTCAATCATATTCTGTAGTACTTCATCGCGTTGCGGTTTTCATATAGTAAAATACGCACGGCAGTCAAAGTGTTAACGAAGATTCCAAAAATAAGCTCTTGAATTATGAAGCACAATGTTTATTTTCACGTTATTTTTGTTCGGTTACACTGCTCTCTAATATTTATGGCAGGTGGCGCAGGTATGAATGATGGACACGAGTAGAGCGTCATGCAGTAAGTCATTTTTGCTTGCGACGCTTTGAAAACCTGTAAATCTGGTACCTGTACGTGTAAATTTGTCGTTAACACGTTGACAGCCATGCGTATTTTACTATATTAAAACAGCAACGTGATGAAGTACTACAGAATATGATTTTGTCCAAAATGAAAATAATTCGAAATATTAAATACTATTTAATATTAATTGCCTTTACAAAATTCCGTTTTTTTATTTTTTCATGAAACTTTTTTCGCATTATTTTCATTTAAAAAATAAGCTCTTGAAATATGAAGCACAATGTTTATTTTCACGTGATTTTTGTTCGATTACACCACCCTCTAACGTTTATGACAGGTGACGAACCTATGGATGGTCGACACGAGTACAGCATCATGCAATAAGACATTTTTTCTTGTGACGCTTTGAAAAGCCTGTAAATCTGGTATTTGTATGTGTAAATCTGTCGTTAACGAAGATTCCAAAAATAAGCTCTTGAATTATGAAGCACAATGTTTATTTTCACGTGTTTTTTGTGACTCTCTAACGTTTTGTGGGTGGCGTAGGTATACACGAGTAGAGCATCATGCAGTAAGACATTTTTACTTGTGACGCTTTGAAAATGTAAACTGGTATCTGTACGTGACTGTCATTAACACGTTGACTGCCGATGGTCATCGGTGACCGGCGCAAAGATCTCACGAAAAAGACTCAGCATCGGTAGCATTTATAATTTTGTAAATGCAATTAATATTAAATAGTGATTCAATTCTTTGGGATCCGGTACCTTCGCATTATTTTCATTTTGCACAATTCAATCATATTCTGTAGTAATCTGGTTATTTTATATGTAAATCTGTCAAAGTGTTAACGAAGATTCCAAGAATGAGCTCTTGAATTATGAAGCACAATGTTTACTTTCACGTTATTTTTGTTCGGTTACACTGCTCTCTAACATTTATGGCAGGTGGCGCAGGTATGAATGATGGACACGAGTAGAGCGTCATGGAGTAAGACACTTTTTCTTGTGACGCTTTGAAAAGCCTGTAAATCTGGTATCTGTACGTGTAAATTTGTCGTTAACACGTTGACAGCCATGCGTATTTTACTATATTAAAACAGCAACGTGATGAAGTACTACAGAACATGATTGAATTGTCCAAAATGAAAATAATTCAAAGGTATTGGAGACCAAAGAATTTAAATACTATTTAATATTAATTGCCTTTACAAAATTATAAATGCTACCGATTGGGTGTTTTTTTATTTTTTCATGAAACTTTTTGCGCCGGCCATCGGTGACCACCATGGCAGTCAACGTGTTAAGTAAGATTTAAAAAATAAGCTCTTGAATTACGATCCACAATGTTTATCTTCACGTAATTTTTTTCGATTACACTTCACCCTCTAACGTTTATGGCAGGTGACGAATCTATGGATGGTGGACACGAGTAGAGCATCATGCAGTAAGACATTTTTACTT
This sequence comes from Cryptocheilus praepositus, assembly GCA_033815515.1. Classification (NCBI taxonomy): domain Eukaryota; kingdom Metazoa; phylum Arthropoda; class Insecta; order Hymenoptera; family Pompilidae; genus Cryptocheilus; species Cryptocheilus praepositus. The sequence continues at coordinate 1,873,608 of JAWWQZ010000087.1, forward strand.
GTTACGTTTTGAAAACCTGTAAATCTGGTATTTGTATGTGTAAATCTGTCGTTAACGAAGATTCCAAAAATAAGCTCTTGAATTATGAAGTACAATGTTTATTTTCACGTGATTTTTGTCCGGTTACACTACTCTCTAACGTTTATGACAGGTGGCGCAGGTATGAATGATGGACACGAGTAGTACCATGCAGTAAGTCATTTTTGCTTGCGACGCTTTGAAAACCTGTAAATCTGGTACCTGTACGTGTAAATTTGTCGTTAACACGTTGACAGCCATGCGTATTTTACTATATTAAAACAGCAACGTGATGAAGTACTACAGAACATGATTGAATTGTCCAAAATGAAAATAATTCGAAGGTATGGGAGACCAAAGAATTTAAATACTATTTAATATTAATTGCCTTTACAAAATTATAAATGCTACCAATGGGTGTTTTTTTATTTTTTCATGAAACTTTTTGCGCCGGCCATCGGTGACCACCATGGCAGTCAACGTGTTAACTAAGATTTAAAAAATAAGCTCTTGAAATATGAAGCACAATGTTTATTTTCACGTGATTTTTGTTCGATTACACCACCCTCTAACGTTTATGACAGGTGACGAATCTATGGATGGTCGACACGAGTACAGCACCATGCAATAAGACGTTTTTTTTTGTGACGCTTTGAAAAGCCTGTAAATCTGGTATTTGTATGTGTAAATCTGTCGTTAACGAAGATTCCAAAAATAAGCTCTTGAATTATGAAGTACAATGTTTATTTTCACGTGTTTTTTGTCCGGTTACACTACTCTCTAACGTTTATGGCAGGTGGCGCAGGTATGAATGATGTCAAGCAGTAAGACATTTTTTCTTGTGACGCTTTGAAAACCTGTAAATCTGATACCTGTACGTGTAAATCTGGCGTTAACGAAAATTCTGGAAGCAAACTCTTGGCTTACGAGGCGCAATGTTTCTTTCCATGAGATTTCTAGCGGTCACACTACGTTCTGCTGTTGCTGGTTGCACAGGTATGGATCATTGACACGAATACAGCGCCATGAAGTAAGATATCGTTGCTTGTAACGCCTTCAACAAAGTACACCGCTAGCGCTGTCCGCATGCGTTGTTTCTTAGCTAATGAGATTTTCCGACCACTGCTCACCTTGTCGAATAACTCCATGGACGCTGGGTATGATTTAAGGACCCCCAAGGGCATCGGCTTTACTGTTCGCGTCATTAGCAGCAGCAGCATTTTTCGCGATTTCGCAGGAGCCATGAACCAATGCGATGAGTATCTGACATACGTATAATCACAATTTACGATGCCCCACGTTTTAAACATTCGGTGCGCAATTGCGAATTTTCTTACGCGTTGATGAAGACATTGGTGCTGTGGTCTATTAAATCCTGTCCAGCTACGCAGACAATGCCTACTGCTGATAGAGCACCAGCGACAAACAGTAGATATATTATGAGACTTCCAATATCGTCGAACGTCTTGACCGCTTGAAATATCTGTGGAACAATTCATGAATATACGTGGGCAGCCCGATCAATACTTAGCCTACAAAAGAAAAACGAAAAATTTGGAAAATTGACGATTTATTTTTCAATATAGTCTTGTGTAAACCGATAGCATGTAAAAATGGTCAGAAAAGCCAGAGCAAAGGGAGGTAAGTAAAAGAAATGGGGATTTGTTATGACGGAATTGTATCTTCTGTTCATTTATATGCAGTATCAGCGTTTAATTGTGTTAGCAAAGTGCATAGAAAACGGAAAGTAGAGCTCTTGGATAAAATACTGTAATACTATAAACGTTTAGAAGAATAATGCCTATCATATTCGTAATTACGTGGGCAATCCGATAAGTACTTAGCCTACAAAAGAAAAACGAAAAATTTGGAAAATTGACGATTTATTTTTCAACATAGTCTCCTTTTAACACTTGATTCAGCGATGAAACTGGGCATATCCTGCATGAAATATTGGGCCGTATTAGAACATGGGTTTGGCGATGCTATGATAACAAGCGCATTTGACTGAAGTGTTTTTGACACTGTTTAACCCTTTCGTTAAATAATGGCATCCACGCGATGACCTGTGTGTACGAGCGCCAAAGAATCGCATCAGTATTCTAACAATACACGATGCATTTATAAAATAATTATTTCTATCTTGCACATCGATGCACGTGTCATTCTTTTCGTTTTTGATGTTTTTCAAAAATAAAATATCTCTTGGCGCAATCGGACAAGAATCACCGATGGCTAATATTCACAGAACGGCAGCCAATCGTGTTTTTTTTTCGCAAACGACTAAAGACGCACTTGATTTGAATGTAGATGAAATGTGGATTTGTGTATCATATCCTGTTTTGAAATCATTGAATGGAATTACTCAATTTTAATTTGACGTATTAATTACCATAAATTGTAGCTTTATTCATAACTCAAAATCTCCAAATTTGTCGTTTGTAATACACTCCGAAGATAACAAGCGCATCCGTGACGCGACCACTTTGCGGCAGAGCAGTGTTTGACACGTGTTTAAGCGCAATCCGAAAGAGTTTCTACGTCGTTTTGTGACTGTCGACGAAACGTGGATCCACTGGTACACACCAGAGACCAAGGAACAGTCGAAACAGTAGACTGGGCCCGGCGAATGTGCTTTGAAGAAGGCGAGGACTGTCCTATCGGCCGGAAAGGTGATGGCCACCGTTTTTTGGAATTCACAAGGTGTGATCTACATAGACTACCTGGAGAAGGGCAAAACAGTCACAGAGCTGTACTATGCCGAATTATTGAGCCGATTCGACGCCGAATTAACCTTTTAGATACGACGCGCCACTATAGTGGCTTTCGCGGATATCATCTTTTAGGACGACACGCCACTATAGTGGCTTTCGCGGATATCATCTTTTAGGACGACACGCCACTATAGTGGTTTTCGCAGATGCCATCTTTCACGTTAGCTGCGGCAAATATATCGTTGATCAGCCGTTCAGACCAATCACAAAACATTTTAAATCATATTGTAAATCCAAAAAATCTAAAATAGCGTTACGAAATTGTATGGTATGTTCAAAAAACGATATAAGACGAAGATCAAGCTATGTGTGTGAAGATTGTGACGTGGGCCTATGTGTCGTACTATTTTTAAAATATGTAATACCCAATTGTACCATTAATTATTGAAGGGAATTGTTAAAATTAGAGTACATGCAATATATTTTTAAGAAAAATAATAATTTAATCATCAAATACTTCTTTTCAATGTACTCGCGTAGAGAACGGCATTGTCCGTTAGACATTGCAGTGCTGTATCGTTTTAAAAAAAATTTTTTTTAAGTTTAGTTCGCGTTAGACTCTGCCGTCCAGGGAAATAGCCACACGCAGAATTCAGCCGTAACTAAAAGGTTAAGGAAAGAACGCCCCATTTGGCGAAGAAAAAAGTGATCTTTCACCACGATAACGCACCGGCTCACACCTCTGCCCAAGCTACAGCCAAATTCGTTGAATTAGGCTACGAACAGCTGCCCCATCCACCGTATTCTCCAGATTTGGCCCCGTGTCACTTCTTTTTGTTCCCAAACTTGAAAAAGTCACTCGCTGGGCAGAAATTTGAGTCGAATGGGGAGGTTATCGCCGCCACGGAGGCCTACTTTGCAGATCTCCAGAAAACGTATTTTTCAGACGGGTTGAAAAGTTGGAGACTATGTTGAAAAATAAATCGTCAATTTTCAAAAATTTTCGTTTTTCTTTTGTAGGCTAAGTACTTATCGGACTGCCCATGTATGTGCCGGCCTGCGTGCAAATGATCAAAGTCGCTTACTTGGTATATGTCGATACTGAGCAGCACGATTAGAAATACGAGCTGGATGAGATACGTTGTCGCATAGCACGCATTTATATCGACGATGAACCTTTGAAACATAATGCGAATGATGATGCGTTCTGAGCGACGCAGATGTTTTTATGTCGGTACTAACTGTATTATGCGTTGGTGCATTTGCACAATACCGGTCATTTTCAAATAGATTCCGTGATTCGCCTCGGCGACGTCGAGTTTGTTCGCTACTGGATCGAACGCGTGCTTCAAATGATACCTGAGAACACGTGAAGCCATGCACACTTTCCCTCATTTATTCGATTTCGCCGGCAATGTCGTTCTTACCCCATAATGCTACACATCCCACAGGCATGTTGCACGTAAACGTTAAACAACGTCAGTGCGGCCACCACGATGTGACAGCCGAGAAAGAAAACAGTGTACGTAACCGTTAGAATGAAGTAAAAATACTTCTCATCGTAATGGAAAAACTCTGCTTGCACCGGAAATTCGAAAGGTCGACTGACGTTTGGCCGCAGAATGACATCGAGTAGATACGGTGCGTTCGTTACAACGATAAACCCACAAGAAATCGTATAAAACATTACTGAAACAGTCGGTGCAATTTGCACTATCGTTGTCACCGACGGCCGCGATACAATTTTAGCACGGGAATGTTCTCTTACTGATAAATGTTAAAGTATACAACCTTCCACCATCTGCATACTTTCGCAATATCGCAGTTTCCGAAGCATCTGTTAACACGGTCCAATCGTATTTAATATTATCCAGCAGTCCTTTCATCTGTTCAAGTCGATCGTCATAATATTTAAAAAATATATAACATATCATATAGAATATATTGAAAATATATAAGTAATAATAAATAATATTTGAGCCGTTTATTTTGAAAGTCGCCTAATTCCATTTATCTTCAAATCGAGATAAATAACATTTACTGATAAATAAGATGAATTTGTACATGGAACCATGGTAACCGGAAAATATATTGCCACTTTCAAAATAAAAACATATAATATATTAAAAATATATAAGGAGCCGTTTATTTTAGGCCTAATTCCATTTATCTTCAAAAGATAAATAACATGAATTTGTACATGTAACCATGGTAACCGGAAAATATTGAAAAACATCAAAATAATATATATCATATAATATATTAAAAATATATAAGTAATAATAAATAATATATGAGCCGTTTATTTTGAAAGTGGCCTAATTCCATTTATCTTCAAATCGAGATAAATAACATTTACTGACAAATAACATGAATTTGTACATGGAACCATGGTAACCGGAAAATATTGAAAAACGGAGTTAGGCCACTTTCAAAATAAACGGCTCATATCATATAATATATTAAAAATATATAAGTAATAATAAATAATATATGAGCCGTTTATTTTGAAAGTGGCCTAATTCCATTTATCTTCAAATCGAGATAAATAACATTTACTGATAACATGAATTTGTACATGTAACCATGGTAACCGGAAAATATTGAAAAACGGAGTTAGGCCACTTTCAAAATAAGCGGCTCATATCATATAATATATCATACAAGCAGATATATAATCAGACATGTACTCAGAAATGATTTTCGTATAACGTTCGGCGCAAAACGTCGCGACCCTTACCTTAGACACGTTGAACACGTTGTTGCAATAATTCACGACGAACATCAAAGTCGGCACGAGCGTTTGCAGGACTTCCGCGGCTGCCTGTATGGTGTTTAATTCCTCGATGAATTTGGCGGTCTGCAATGAACAGTTCGATCGCAATTAATACTCTACCGTGAGCTAGTGAGCGTAATTAGCGTTTGTGGGACCTGAGTAACCACGCCCAAGGAGAGTAGTATCAGGACGACCACCGCTCCAATCAACCTTTGCCACTTTGTCTGATACGGCCATTGGCCAATTAACGAGAGCAGCCGTCGATTGAGCTTGTAATAACGATTCTCGAAGAAGTCCATCTCCCGACGATAGCTCAAACGTGACTGCCCCGAGACCGTCTGGCAAGCAGTTCCCACCTCTCAGTCCTCATTGTTTTATTTCTCACCGATCTCTCTTGAAAATGTTTCTCTCCCTTCGCGCCAGCTTTCGCGACGCTCAATTACGGATGGCGCCAACTTTTATTTAAACCTACGCGTTCGATCGCGTGCAGCTGGTCACCGTACTCTGTCATTATTTTACGAGCCGCCGTAAAATGGAAATGGATCAAATTGCACGGTGAGCGCGTAAAATATAGAGATCTCGGAATTTCCTTGGCTCGCGCGCTGAGCCATCGGCGAGCCCCGTTATTCGGCGAAAAGTGGGTGCTCGGCTGGCCGGAAACGATAAATAAATTAGCGAGAGCGCAAGTTGCCGGTAATTTGCGCGCGACTGACATCCGAACATACTGAGTAACCGCGGCACTCCGCATACTCGCGTAATCCTCTGTTCTGGCGGTGCAACACGAAATGTCACTGGCGGCATTATAATATTCCGAGCTTCGCGATCGACGCTAAGCGCAAGGTTTTACCACGATTAACGACGACCTCGTTCGCATTCTGCACATTCGTGCGTTTTTGCCGTGCCGAACCGAGCGCACTTTCCAATTCTGTAGTGGTGTAAGATGTTACGTGTCGTCGAAGCGGGATGCGGAATTATGTTAAGTTGAATAAGTTTATTTAGAGATAAATAGAAAACGCTAATATATAAATATAAATACAAAATGAAAGTAAGACTATGGCAATTCGACTTCGATTCGGTAAACGGCAAGGAAACGCATCTATACTGGACTGAACTACATTTTGAACTTGACTAATCTCAACTGCGTAAACTCTTTGACCTAAAGTGATCTATTCGACTGGCAACTAAGTGATTGCGGATTTTGTCGATATATGGACTTTACACTTTCTATTATTTTGTTAACGCGGTCATTGCATCTAATCTATATTTTTTTCTTATTATTTGGACTTCTACCTTTAATTTAGCAAAAAAATTATATCGATTAGTGCTTTAGTTTTGTTTTTATCTCAATTTAAAAATGGAAGAACAAGACGTGCACTTCAGACATATTTTATTATATTACTTCCGAAAAGGCAAGAACGCATCGCAAGCACAAAAAAAGTTATGCGCCGTGTATGGAAATGAAGCTTTGAAAGAAAGGCAGTGTGAAAATTGGTTTGCCAGATTTCGTTCTGGTGATTTTTCACTGAAAAATGCTCAACGATCTGGCCGTCCAGTTTAAGTCAATGAGATCCATATCAAGGCCATTATCGATGCAAATCGTTATAGTACAACACGTGATATTGCGGAGAAGCTCAATGTATCGCATACATGCACTGAAAAAAAATTAAAAATGCTTGGTTATGTCAAAAACTCGATTTATGGATCCCTCGCCAGCTTAAGGAAATTCATTTGATGCAACGCATTAGCATCTGCGATTCGCTTCTGAAACGCAACGAAACTGATCCATTTCTGAAAAGCCTAATTACTGGCGACGAAAAGTGGATAGTTTATAACAACGTAAATCGAAAGAGATCATGGGTGATGAAAGATGAATCAGCCCAAACGACATCAAAAGCAGAGATTCGCCAAAAAAGATTATGCTATCAGTCTGATGGGATTATAAAGGAATTTTTTATTTTGAGCTTACGCCACAAAACCAAACGATCAATTCAAACGTGTACGTTCAACAACTCGCCAAACTAAGCGAAGCAATTCAAGAAAAGCGGCCGGTGTTGTCAAATCGTAAGGGTGTCGTTTTCCACCATGATAATGCAAAGCCCCATACGTCTTAGATCATTCGCCAAAAATGATTGGAACTGGGTCGGGATGTTTTATCACATCCACCATACAGCTCTGATCTAGCGCCTTCAGACTACCATTTGTTTCGTTCCATGCAGAACTCCTTAAATAGTAAAATTTTTAATAACGCTGATGATGTCAGATCACATTTAATTCAGTTTTTTGATAGCAAAGATCAGACATTTTACGAACGTGGAACTTTGACACTGCCAGAACGATGGCAAAAGGTTATCGACAAAAACGGGCAGTATCTAATTGAATAAAGTTATATTTTTAAACCAAAACTAAGAATTTTCCTTCTTATTTGAAATGCGCAATTACTTAGTTGCCAACCCAATATAACTGACGCTAAACTTAAACTGACTGGCAACTGTAACTGAACACGCGTCGCAAACCGGGCCGGCTTTTATACGGACCTCTACCGCCTTATCTTAACCCGGTAGGGCCCGATGGCCCCGCGACAGTTTTATGCGACGCATCTACGGCCGTTTTCCTGATGCTACAATTCTAACATCCCGAAGCTGGCGAACGCGGGAACAACATGTTTGCGCGTTGCAAATTTCGTCGGCGGAGGATTGACGGGCCCGGCTGACATTTTCCGATGATATTTCGCCGCTCGCCTTGAAATTCGTTAAATTATGCTGATCGCCCCAAGTGGCGTCGCCCCGACGATCAGCGGAACGAGCAGAAGAGTGGAGGGTGCCGGCACCGAAAAAATTCCCAATTCCCAGAGCCCTCCGCGCAATTAGTTTGCTGGAGGGAGAGTAAGTAAGTGCCGTGAAATTAGTCTAGCTTTCGGCCGCACACTATCTCTCTTGCCCTTTGACGTTTCAGCTCCACGCTGTCAGTCTCTGGCCGCTCCTGCAATTTTACCCGCGCGAGATCTTTTTATCGAGCCGCGCGAAGACAGATGCAAATATTCTGCGACGGCTGATGAGACTGTACGAGTAATTCGAAATAGGCAAGGTACGTTCACTGTTATGCCGTGATCGAGAAATCTCAAATATTTCAAGAACGGCCTGACTTCTTAGTCCTCTGACTCTGGACTAAGTGTAGTTTAATTAAAGATAGGCTTCAGAGAACTGATTTATTCAAGTATACAAAACACAAAATATGCACTAACTCTAGTCGTTCCTAAATTATTACTAACTCGAAAAATCCCAAGCGGCCCTTAATATAGGCTTGAGGAAAAGTGGAAGGGATGAGAGTACGGGGTAAGGTTCAGAGATGAAAACTTACTTTTTGGGAATAACAAGTATGACTAAGGATCAAGGGTTTTTGGGGTAGGACTGGACTGTGACGTACTTGGGTCTGTGTTTACCTATGACTAGTAGACCTATGACTAAGACACTGTGGTAGGGCATAACATCACGAAACGTATTGCGGCAATCGGGGAAATTTACTTCAGTTTGTGGTCCGTGTGAGTACGTCATGAGTTTCTTACTATGTTATCTTATCTTCTTGTAAATAGACTGGTTCTCCGCAGAATATGCGCTTGTACGGTGTTCTCTATTCTTCTTTGAACAAAAACCTTTTATACTCCGCATATTTCGGAACCGACAACCCCGGCTTTAGAACTGGTTTTGTTCATTTTTATTCCTTGCGTAAATTTTGGGTGTTATTTTTTTCTCTTCTTTTTTATCAACTTTTCCGTTATTGTCATTTTTCACTCGGGCACACATCACCATTTAGGAACCAACTTGCTCAGATGCTAGTCAAATACTCACCGTAAAATCTCATACCAAGGACAGGCAAGTCTTTGTTTGACATAATGAATCCAAGGTTCGGCATCGACAACTTCATATTAATACACGGCCGTCCACAAGCACTCACCGTTTTTTGTTTCTATAGTTATGCCTCTGCGTTAAATTTTACGTTCGCATAATCAGACATTGCTGCAGCCGTTGTTCCCTTCGAGAAAAATTAATTGAAATGGCATACCTAATCCTTAATAAGCGACTGGCCAGTTTCGTAAAAGCTGCTGATTTTGAAAGAAGACTGTATTTCGTGAGTCTCGATAAGTCGTTGTTTGACATAGTGAATCCAAGGTTCGGCATCGACAACTTCATATTAATATACGGCCGCCTACAAGCACTCATTCTATTTTGGTTCTATAGTTTTCCTTTTTCGCTAAATTTTACGGTCGAATAAACAGACATTGCTGCAGCCGTTGTTCCCTTCGAGAAAAATTAATCTAAATGACATACCTGATCCGTAATAAGCAACTGGCCGGTTTCGTAAAAGCTGCTGATTTTGAAAGGAGACTGTATTTCGTGAGTCTCGACAAGTATTTGTTTGACGTAATGAATCCAAGGTTCGGCATCGACAACTTCATATTAATACATGGCCGTCCACAAGCACTCACCGTTTTTTGTTTCTACAGTTATCCCACCGCGTTAAATTTTACTATCGAATAAACAGTCATTGCTGCAGCTATTGTCCCCTTTGAGAAAAATTAATCCAAATGGCATACCTGATCCGTAATAAGCGACTGGCCGGTTTCGTAAAAGCTGCTGATTTTGAAAGAAGACTATATTTCGTGAGTCTCGATAAGTCTTTGTTTGACATAATGAATCCAAGGTTCGGCATCGACAACTTCATATTAATATACGGCCGCCTACAAGCACTCATCGTTTTTTGGTTCTATAGTTTTCCCTTTTCGCTAAATTTTACGGTCGAATAAACAGACATTGCTGCAGCTATTGTCTCCTTTGAGAAAAATTAATTGAAATGGCATACCTGATCCGTAATAAGCGACTGGCCGGTTTCGGAAAAGCTGCTGATTTTGAAAGAAGACTGTATTTCGTGAGTCTCGACAAGTCTTTGTTTGACATAGTGAATCCAAGGTTCGGCATCGAAAACTTTATATTAATACACGGCCGTCCACAAGCACTCACCGTTTTTTGTTTCTATAGTTATACCTCTGCGTTAAATTTTACGATCGAATAAACAGACATTGCTGCAGCCGTTGTTCCCTTCGAGAAAAATTAATTGAAATGGCATACCTGATCCGTAATAAGCGACTGGCCGGTTTCGTAAAAGCTGCTGATTTTGAAAGGAGACTGTATTTCGTGAGTCTCGACAAGTCTCTGTTTGACATAATGAATCCAAGGTTCGGCATCGAAAACTTTATATTAATACACGGCCGTCCACAAGCACTCACGGTTTTTTGGTTCTATAGTTATCCCTCTGCGTTAAATTTTACGATCGAATAAACAATCATTGCTGCACCTGTAGTCCCCTTCGAGAAAAATTAATCCAAATGACATACCTGATCCGTAATAAGCGACTGGCCGGTTTCGTAAAAGCTGCTGATTTTGAAAGGAGACTGTATTTCGTGAGTCTCGACAATCTGTGCTTTTATGTGTCGCAAGCGACCTTTGGTCGTTGCTGTACTTAAAAAAAAATACGCAGTTCTTTCGAGTACTTCTTTCTCTGAGGTGCGAACACCTCGACGCTTTGTGCTAACGAAAGCGGCGGCCCGGCTGGATTTACGTTTAATTATAATTAGCGTAACCGTATTTAAAAGGTAGACGCGGTGTGTTTAAGGTTGTAAGGTGTAGAAGACCGGGAAATCATTTTAATTAATGGGCCATGTGCGCGCGGCGATCCCTTTGTGCAGAAAAAGGTACGCGCTGGTGAAGGTGCGCGTTAGATTACCGTAGATGATTATAGGTAACCTACGGAAGAGTGAACCATAGTGATTATCATAGTGGTTCCGCATTTTCACGTGTTCCTTCTTGTGAAGCAAAATAAACGAGCTGGCCGAATATGTATGCCGAGTGTATACTGAATATGTATACCAAACTGAACGATGGCAGTTATATACTTGCTTTGTAAATTAAACAATATATTGTAATCAATTGTAAATAACATATTGAAATATTTCATTCGTCAACACAATTTGTTGCAATTGTTGCAGCTCGTTCTGTATATACCATATTAGTTGGATTCACCAAATATTTGTCCGCTTGCCCAATTTTACTTGGGCGTTGCCCAGGTACTTGCCCAGTTACTTGGAAGATGGACGAAGGTAATGAATGAAAATGCAATCGCATATGTAGTCGCATATGCAGTCACCTAGCACTAGGGCCGACTAAGTTCGGTGACTAAGGTTTGTGCAGCAACATAATTAATACGTATAATATAAACATAAAAAAATTACACATAATTAATTCTAGGTGAGGTTCGCCATATTATACTCCGAAATTGCCATTTTCTGCTTTCTGCCACAAAACGCCTAATTTGTCTTTTATGTACTTGAATGCAATGGTACAATCGTACGTACATTTGATTTTCTGTGCGTTATCGACATCGTTAATAAGAAAAACGCATAGACGTTCATCATGTGCGAATGTTTTAACACTTTGACTGCCATGATGGTCACCGGTGACCGACGCAAGAGATTTTACTGAGGATCCAAAATATTCGCAATGAACCCTATTTGCAATCTTGTAAAAGCAATGGATATTGGAACGGTGCTTCAATACTTTGGCTTCTAACAACTCTGCGTTACCTTCATTTTGCACGATTTAATCATACTCTGCAGTATTTCATCGCATCGCGGTTCTGAACCAAGAAAATACTTAAAGCATACGTTGCAAATTGTAATAATTATTTATATCCCGTATTGCGAATTTTTTGCATTTTTAGTAAAATCTTTTGCGCCGGTCACCGGTGACCGACGCAAGAAATTTTACCGAAGAGTGAGTTGTGCTTTTACTGTTCAATCATCCATAGCTACATTACACAATAACTGGCTACAAATATAAAATAAAAACATATACATAACATTAACACTTTGATTGCCATGATGGTCACCGGTGACCAACGCAAGAAATTTTACCGAAGATCCAAAATATTCGCAATGGGTAGCAATTATTATTTTATAAATGCTGTTGTTATTAGAATAGTGATGCGATCCTTTGGTCTCCAATATCTGCACATTATTTACATTTTGCATAATTCAGTCGAACGCTGTAGTATTTCATAGCATAGCCGTTCTAATATAGTAAAATACGCTTGGCAGTCAACGTGTTAACGTGCGCTGAGATGTGCCTGAGGTGCGTTCCTCTTTCTATCGAATCTACATGCGTGTATGCGCATGTGTGTATTGCGACGATGTAAAAGAGGATGAGTTTCGACAATTGACGCTAACGAAAAAAACCAGCTACAGTTCAGCCGAGCGAACGAGTGCTCGTATTTTGCCTTGCTTTAACAAAGTAACATTTTCTTCCATTAAAACCGCTTACATATATCCAATCGGGTACGATGAATATATCCATTTGTACCGTACATTCAATTCACACCGGGCGCGCTGCCAGAAGCGCGACACATACTTTTTCCGTTCAAACCCGGAAGCGCACGTTCGCCCGTCACGAAAACAATTACGACGCCAATAATTCGCAAAGGGCATTTTTCCGGCGGATCGCGGGCACTGACGTTTGTTCACTTCGGCAAAGCCGGTCTGTACTCGGCTGGCGCGCTCAGGAAACGGGGAAAATTTGAGAATGCACAGCACTGTAGCCAATGGCGAAAAGCTTCGCTCCTGCGGCGGTCGCCTATATTGCAATCGGGTTATTGTGCGTTGAGCTACGCGTATCGTCCCTTTCCCGATTCGCCGACAGAGATGAGAACGGCGTATCAGCCATACCTATGGTAATTGCTAGGCACGTCGTTCCGGATTGATTTTGTGCTTACCGACGTTCGAGAGGCGCACAATTAATTACAAAGCTCGTTAACGCGCTTGTTGTTGCCAATTGCAGGACGAGCACTTACGCGCTCCCGTTCGGTTTATCGCCCAGCGTATCGGCCGGGATTATACGTTAGCGCCTAAGAGCCTTTTTGGACGTTTACGATCGCCCGTAATTAGCTGGCTGCCGTCCTAATTTCCGTCAGAGTTTCCATTACGATTTTCCGTGGGACGATTCTACTAATTACCCCGCTCCGTATCTATTTACTTTTCGACAAATGTACTCGTAACATGATTAAAGTCTACCCTCGGCAAATGTTCCCGGTTTGCGCTCTGCCGTAGGAATTCCGTGGAATATTACAAATTGCGGTATCCCGACAAGCGGAGAACATGCGACTAAGCGATGGTAGGAGGGTTGCTTTGCGATACGACATGATAAAAAATGCTTTGCGTACCTCGGGCGCAGCACGCAACGACGTGAGTTTTTTTTTAGGGATTTTGCTAAAAAGTCAACTCGAACGGTTTCGTTCTTTATGTCATACGAACGCAATCAGAAAGTAACCGCTTTTATTCCGACATTTCGCATTGCTTAACACTAAATGTACCAAGCCGGGTCAAATGACCCCTTTCAAAATTGTCTTTAAAATACTACAGTCATTGTTATTTCTTTCGGTCAGTTGACTTTCTGTAAATTCTTATATCATCTGCTTATTTAATTTCTCGCTTCAATAAATTAAGAATTTTTTCTCAAAGTCAACGTTTATCTCATAAGGGACCAAATGACCCCTCATGGTAAGAATAGGTACGTGTAAAGTACCGGTACGTTTAGTGTTAAATACTCGCGATTCAGTAAGCATCGATCAATGATTATAAGTCGTCCAATAACGCCGCGCTACAGACAAACTTCGTGCCCAAGAAGTTACCTGACAAGTAGAGAACATGCGATTAAGCGATTATAGAAGGTTTGGTATGTAATACGCTTACGACGAGACGAAAAATGTTTGCTGGCGCTTTGCGAAACACATTTCAATTTAAGAAATATTTTTTTATCGACCGATCGTGGCTATCTGGGGCGCAGCCCGTAACGACATGAGTTTTTTTAGAAATTTTACCAAAAAGTCAAATTGAAACTTTTCGGGATGGTTTAGCTAGCGGTTTTAGAATATTGCAACAAATTCTGCGCGCACGGTTTTACGTTTCATCAATATCGCCTTTAGGTAGCACCCGGAAATAAAAATGATAGTTTAACAGATTAAATAAAAAATTTAGTTAAAGGGGTGAACTAAAAATAAGAGTCAATGAGAGTTTGCATTACACCGATGATTTTACATGTTAACTGAAAATTTATTACGACAAAAATTTATTATGAAATAAGAAGTTTCATTTCAAGAATAGATTTTCATCCATATACTGACACTCAGCATATGTACACATAATTTGTGTTATGGCGCAATAAACATACGCGTCGCAACCACCCACCCATTTATGCACACATATATGACTATTAAACGTTCTAATCACCTATGATACCGCGTCATTAATTAACGATCGGCGGTGATCCTCATTCTCTCTCTTATTCGCATTCATTCCCTCATACTCCATACACAATATATACACATCATTTTTATTATGACATTAAACATACCTGCTACAACCACTCTCCCATTCATGCACACATATATGACTATTAAACGTTCTAATCACCTATGATACGGCGTCATTAATTAACGATCGGCGGTGATCCTCATTCTCTCTCTGCTTCGCATTCATTCCCTCATACTCCATATGCAATATATACACATCATTTTTATTATGACATTAAACATACGCGCTGCAACCACTCACCCATTCATGCACACATATATGACTATTAAACGTTCTGATCACCTATGATACCGCGTCATTAATTAACGATCGTCGGTGATCCTCATTCTCTCTCTTATTCGCATTCATTCCCTCATACTCCATATACAATATATACACATCATTTTTATTATGACATTAAACATACGCGCTGCAACCACTCACCCATTCATGCACACATATATAAATATTGAACGTTCTAATCACCTATGATACCGCGTTATTAATTAACGATCGTCGATGATCCTCATTCTCTGTCTTCTTCGCATTCATGCATTCATACTCCATACACAATATATACACATAATTTTGTGTATGTCCGAAATATTTGCTAAATACCCCTATTTCTGACTTAGACCGGTAAATGTTGACATTCACCATGCACTAATTGTCGACACACACCGGAGAGGGTACGAATGAACAACAATGTAATGAAATAATCGATCTTTCACCGACGTGTTTGGTATCTGTTGACATTCGCCGGTGAAAGTCGACATTCTCCAATTTCGGTCATTCACGGTAACATATACACATCATTTTTATGATGACATTAAACATGCGCGCTGCAACCACTCATCCATTCATGCACACTGTATATGACTATTAAACGTTCTAATCACCCATGATACCGCGTCATTAATTAACGATCGTCGTTGATCCTCATTCTCTCTCTTATTCGCATTCATGCACTCATACTCCACATACAATATATACACATAATTTTTATTATGACATTAAACATACGCGCTGCAACCATTCACTGCACACATGCACACATATATGACTATTAAACGTTCTGATCACCTATGATACCGCGTTATTAATAAACGATCGTCGGTGATCCTCATTCTCTCTCTTGTTCGCATTCATTCCCTCATACTCCATACATAGTATAGACATACATATCATTTTTATTATGACATTAAACATACGCGCTGCAACCACTCACCCATTCATGCACACATACATGACTATTAAACGTTCTGATCACCTATGATACCGCGTCAATAATTAACGATCGTCGGTGATCCTCATTCTCTCTCTCGTTCGCATTCATTCCCTCATACTCCATACACAATATATACACATAATTTTTATTATGACATTAAACATACGCGCTGCAACCACTCACCCATTTATGCACACATATATGACTATTAAACGTTCTAATCACCTATGATACCGCGTCATTAATTAACGATCGGCGGTGATTCTTATTCTCTCTCTTGTTCGCATTCATGCACTCATACTCCACATACAATATATACATATTTTGTGTATGTCCAAAAATCTGGAGAATGTCGACTGTCACCGTAAATCTTGACATGTCAACATTCACATTGTCGACACACACCGTTGGTACGAATGTCCGAAATATGTAATGCTAAATAATCCATCTTTCACCGACTTGTTTGGTAAATGTTGACATTCACTATGCACTAATGGTGAATGTTGAACATGTTGGAGATTTATATTTTCTTCTTAATTCAGTCGCTATAAAACGTCACGGTGACAACCACTCCTCTCTTTCTGAAAGGAATGACCAAGAATTTAAAATACACAGTACATTCTACATGAGGAAAGAAAATAATAGTAATAAAACAATGACTTACTTATGTGATTCAAATTTTATTTATTGCAACAACTTAAACTATTATGTTACTTTTTTGACTCTTCTGTTTTGGACCTCCACCAGAGCATATCTGTGATTGTCGACACACACCGGAGATTCCGAATGTACAACAATGTAATGAAATATTCGATCTTTCACCGACGTATTTGGTTTATGTTGACATTCACCGGTGAAAGTCGACGTTCTCAATATATATTCGGTCATGCACGGGAGACATATACGTATATAGACATCATTTTTATTATGACGTTAAAAATACGCGCTGCAACCACTCACACATTCATGCACACGTATATGACTATTAAACGTTCTGATCACCTATGATATCGCGTCATTAATTAACGATCGTTGGTCATCCCCATTCTCTCTCTTATTCGCATTCATTCCCTCATACTCCATACACAATATATACACATCATTTTTATTATGACATTAAACATACGTTACGCAAAAAAATATACAGTACATTCTACATGTGGGACAAATAATAGTAATAAAACAATGACTTACTTATGTGATTTTTCCTCTCTATTGCAACAACATTTTAAACTGGAAAAACGTGCGTTTTTGAGCGTCTTCTAATTTTGGATCCCGTTGATGCGTATGTCGTCGATTGTCGACACACACCGGAGAGGGTCCGAATGTACAACAATGTAATGAAATATTCGATCTTTCACCGACGTATTTGGTATATGTTGACATTCACCGGTGAAATTCGACATTCTCCAATTTCGGTCATTCACGGTAACATATACGTATATACACATTATTTTTATTATGACGTTAAAAATACGCGCTGCAACCACCCACACATTCATGCACACGTATATGACTATTAAACGTTCTGATCACCTATGATATCGCGTCATTAACCCTTTCGCTACGGACCGATTTTCCGGCGCGCTACTCCCGCTGATACAAGAGCAGACTGCGCCGAGAGTGAGTTTTGAAAATCGTCTGTATGGTAAAAATTTATTTATCGATTAAATTATAAAGCAGATACAGACATATCTTTACGTGTTTTGAATTTATATAAGCAATATGAATTCCAAACTATTTTTCGCGCGCAGCGTACAGACGTGGTGACTTTAATAGTGACCGCTCAGGAAGGTGGTAAAAATAATTAACGATCGTTGGTCATCCCCATTCTCTCTTATTCGCATTCATTCTGTGCATACTCCAACACAATATATAAATCATTTTTATTATGACATTAAACATACATTACGCTTTAAAACTTATAAGACGTCAATGTGGGAAAAATATTATTTTAACGATTAAATTATATTTTCCTCTCTGTTGCCATCAACATTTTCCGGTAGCAGGTGGAAAAACGTGCGTTCAACGAGCGTCAGCCATAATTAACGGTGATCCCGTTGATGCGTAAGTGTCGTCGTTGCACGTCTTCCGTTGTCATAAAAATATTATTTTGCCGATTAAATTATATTTGGCGGTAATGATTCGCATTCTTGTCGTGCGCTTTTCGGAAAAGACATGAAATTCAATATTTTTCGTAAGTGCCTTCCTTCGTCCGGCTGGTCTTTTCCGTGCGCGAAAGACGGGAAGGCTGGTAAAAATATTATTTTAACGATTAAATTATATCTTCGTCAAAGGACAGATTTACTGTGCAGTGGGTGGAAAAGACAGTGAAATTCAATATTTTTCGTAAGTAGTACAGACTGGTCTTTAATCCTTGAAAGACAGGAATTCCTGTGGTGGAAAAATATTATTTTAACGATTAAATTATATTTAATACTTAGAATGATCCTGCATTCGTCAGTTGGTGGAAAAGACTGTGTGAAATTCAATATTTTTCGTAAGTAGTACAGACTGGTCTTTAATACTTGAAAGACAGGAAGGTGGTAAAAATATTATTTTAACGATTAAATTATATTTGGTGGTAATGATCCTGCATTCTGTGCAGTTGGTGGAAAAGACATGAAATTCAATATTTTTCGTAAGTAGTACAGACTGGTCTTTAATACTTGAAAGACAGGAAAGTAGTAAAAATATTATTTTAACGATTAAATTATATTTGGCGGTAATGATTCTGCATTCTGTGCAATTGGTGGAAAAGACATGAAATTCAATATTTTTCGTAAGTAGTACAGACTGGTCTTTAATACTTGAAAGACGGGAAGGTGGTAAAAATATTATTTTAACGATTAAATTATATTTGGTGGTAATGATCCTGCATTCTGTGCAGTTGGTGGAAAAGACATGAAATTCAATATTTTTCGTAAGTAGTACAGACTGGTCTTTAATACTTGAAAGACGGGAAGGTGGTAAAAATATTATTTTAACGATTAAATTATATTTGGCGGTAATGATCCTGCATTCTGTGCAGTTGGTGGAAAAGACATGAAATTCAATATTTTTCGTAAGTAGTACAGACTGGTCTTTAATACTTGAAAGACGGGAAGGTGGTAAAAATATTATTTTAACGATTAAATTATATTTGGTGGTAATGATCCTGCATTGGGTGCAGTTGGTGGAACAGACTTGAAATTCAATATTTTTCGTAAGTAGTACAGACTGGTATTTAATACTTGAAAGACAGGAAGGTGGTAAAAATATTATTTTAACGATTAAATTATATTTGGCGGTAATGATCCTGCATTCTGTGCAGTTGGTGGAAAAGACATGAAATTCAATATTTTTCGTAAGTAGTACAGACTGGTCTTTAATACTTGAAAGACGGGAAGGTGGTAAAAATATTATTTTAACGATTAAATTATATTTGGCGGTAATGATCCTGCATTCTGTGCAGTTGGTGGAAAAGACATGAAATTCAATATTTTTCGTAAGTAGTACAGACTGGTCTTTAATACTTGAAAGACGGGAAGGTGGTAAAAATATTATTTTAACGATTAAATTATATTTGGCGGTAATGATCCTGCATTCTGTGCAGTTGGTGGAAAAGACATGATTCAATATTTTTCGTAAGTAGTACAGTCTGGTCTTTAATACTTGAAAGACAGGAAGGTGGTAAAAATATTATTTTAACGATTAAATTATATTTGGTGGTAATGATCCTGTATTGGGTGCAGTTGGTGGAACAGACTTGAAATTCAATATAAATTAAGTAATAAAGTATTTTTTGTAGTTTATGAAAAACCTGAAATTAACGATATTACATAGGGTGTTACTTATTAATATAATATATTATTCCCGGCCCTATTCTAATCTCATGACCTGCCATTAGGTGGTCCGTTCAGTGTATTCACAAATTATGTCCATCTCTTTTCTGATACCACAATATTGCTTGCGGTATTACAACAATTGTAAGGCATACATCAGCCGAGAATATTTGCCCTTTACAGGCTGCATACGTGAACGGCACTTTTAAAAGATGCAATTTGCGACGCAACGATGTTCATTTACAAATATTCAGCGCAGCGACATGAAATTAGCGGCCGGCATGGCGAATGGCGAAGAACGCGGAATAATCCGACTAACAGGTTGTTTTACAGGTGCGTGGTGGAAAATTGCGTGCCTTTATTCAGTGGTCTTTTTTCAATTTCTTCCGCATCGTAACACACTTATGTTTCTGTAGTTACGGCGCAATATTGAAAGAGCCTAATATTGTCCGTACTCAACAAAGCAAATATCTATCACTGCGAGGGTTGTGATAGAAGGGACATTTGCGTTTTTAGCAATAAATGAAACTAGAGACGCGTAACAGAATTATGACGGATTAGCTGGCATCTTGTAAATACTTCACACGTCACTCGAAAACACACATTTGCGACGCTAATCGCCTTTTTTACCGCGCACGTATTACGCATTTCAAATCTACGACTTATTTCGATAAATTATTGTTGCACAACGCAGCATTATGACGGAATGATGTTGGATCCACTGGAACCTCTTGAATACTTACGTCCCTCGAAACCGCACATTTCCAACGCGCAGCCTTTTCTACTGTAGCACTGAGTAGTACTGAGCATATACTGGGCATTTTCAAATTAACGACTAACTTCGATAAATTACTATTGCACAACGCAGCATTTGTCAACATAATTCACATTACTAAATTGTACGGCGCAACTGTCATAATTCGGCACACAGGACGGAAATGAAAATGGTAATTCCGATCGACGCACAACAGAATTATGACGGATAAGCCGGCGTTTTGTGAATACTTCATACATCACCCGAAAACACACATTTGCCAATCGTCTTTTCTACCGTGCATGTATTGTGCATTTCCAAATCTACGACTGGTTTTGATAAATTATTGTTGCACAACGCAGCATTATGACGGATCCACTGGAATCTCTTGAATACTTACATCCCCCGAAACTGCACATTTCCGACGCGCAGCCTTTTCTACTGAGCATATACTTCGCATTTTCAAATTAACGACATATTTCGATAAATTACTATTGCACAACGCAGCATCTGTCAACATAATTCACATTACTAAATTGTACGACGGAATTGTCATAATTCGGCACACAGCACGGAAATGAAAATGGTAATTCCGATCGACGCACAACAGAATTACGACGGATCCGCTGGAATCTCTTGAATACTTACGTCCCTCGAAACCGCACATTTCCGATGCACAGCCTTTTCTACTGAGCATGTACTGCATTTTCAAATTAACGACTCATTTCGATAAATTACTATTGCGCAACGTAGCATCTGTCAACATAATTCACATTACTAAATTGTACGACGAAACTGTCATAATTCGACACACAACACGGAAATGAAAATGGTAATTCCGATCGACGCAGAACAGGATTATGACGGATCAGCTGGCATTTTGTGAATACTTCTTACATCATTCCAAAACGCACATTTCCGACGCGCAGCCTTTCCTACTGCGCATTTTCAAATTATCGACTTACTTCGATAAATTACTATTGCACCACACAGCAGCTGTCAACATAATTCACGTTACTAAATTGTACGACGAAACTGTCATAATTCGGCACACAGGACGGAAATGAAAATGGTAATTCCGATCGACGCACAACAGAATTATGACGGATCCGCTGGAATCTCGTGAAAACCACCGCGTCCCGGCAGGGCAGCTTTAAAATGCGCGTTACAGGACCGACCGCACGGACGATCGAGGATCGACGCGGCGCGGGGGTGGATCGAACGGGGCATATTTCGCGGTAAACGGTGCGCTCCGCGCGATAAATATCGCGGGAATCGATTGGCTGCGTGCGTCAACGCTAAAGGTATCCACCGTCACGATAATGGAGAAAACGCACTCGCCGGCAAAATTACATCGCTGGTCGCGATCCGGTGACCGTTATTAATTCCATGATACGGAAACTGATGACGGTACGCGGTCGGATTAGCCTGGCAATTTGTTCGTCGAAATTATGCGCGCTTCTTCGCGACCTCGAGCGCGCGTAATGTTGTATCGGTTTGAGTACGTTAAGGGGCTGACTTTTTTGAGATGAACAAATCAGCGTTGGCTGGCATTCCTTGGAAATGTAAATCGTGGGACCGGATGCTTGAGCCAAATATTGTAGGATTTTATTTATTTTAAACGGGGGGAATTGCGTAATGTTGTATCGGTTTGAGTGCGTTAAGGGGCTCACTTTTTTGACATGATCAAATCAGCGTTGGCTTGCATCCCTTGGAAACGTACCATATAAGGGCGATTGTCTAACTCGAAAATTACGCCGCTGGCGAAGGCCGGAAATTTGGCCATTTTTCGCGATTTCGCTTCGAACTTTGAATCCACTTTCCTCGCGAACTAAACGACTTAGAACGGTCCGGGAAGTTGCGTTCGTGATGGTTTCGAGTCTACTAGCACTGGCAAAAAGTCCGGTGCGATTATCGAAAATTTTTTTTTTTGCCGATTTGGGCCGAAAAGTTGGACGTGGGAGGGTATTGACAATTTTCGCGTTTTTCGCCAAAATCTTAAAAGTGCGATATCTCCGATACTAGACAAGCTAGAGAAGTCCGCGGGGGCTCATTTTAAAGCGCTTCCGGTGTACTATAGCATACTATAAGGGCGATTGTCCAACTCGAAAATTACGCCGCTGGCGAAGGCCGGAAATTTGGCGATTTTTCGCGATTTCGCTTCAAACTCTGAATCCACTTTCCTCGCGAACTAAACGACTTAGAACGGTCCGGGAAGTTGCGTTCGTGATGGTTTTGAGTCACACTAGCACTGGCAAAAAGTCCGGATCGATTATCGAAAACTTTTTTTTTTTTGCCGATTTGGGCCGAAAAGTTGAGGCTGGGGTGGTATTGACAACTTTCGCGTTTTTCGCCAAAATCTTAAAAGTGCGATATCTCCGATACTGGACAAGCTAGAGAGGTCCGCGAGGGCTCATTTTAAAGCGCTCCGCGCGTACTATAACATACTATAAGGGCGAATTGTCCAACTCGAAAATTACGCCGCTGGCGAAGGCCAGAAATTTGGCCATTTTTCGCGATTTCGCTTCGAACTTTGAATCCACTTTCCTCGCGAACTAAACGACTTAGAACGGTCCGGGAAGTTGTGTTCGTGATGGTTTTGAGTCTACTAGCAATGGCAAAAAGTCCGGTGCGATTATCGAAAATTTTTTTTTTTGCCGATTTGGGCCGAAAAGTTGGACGCGGGGGCGTATTGACAACTTTCGCGTTTTTCGCCAAAATCTTAAAAGTGCGATATCTCCGATACTAGACAAGCTAGAGAGGTCCGCGGGGCTCATTTTAAAGCGCTTCGTGTGTACTATAACAACCTACAAGGGCGGTTGTCTTACTCGAAAATTACGCCGCTGGCGAAGGCCGCAAATTTATTCATTTTTCGCGATTTCAAAATTTCAATCCACTTTCCTCGCGAACTAAACGACTTAGAACGGTCCGGGAAGTTGTGTTCGTGATGGTTTTAAGTCTACTAGCACTGGCAAAAAGACCGGTGCGATTATCGAAAAATTTTTTTTTTTTGCCGACTTGGGCCGAAAAGTTGAAGGAGGGGTGGTATTATTGGCAACTTTCGCGTTTTTCGTCAAAATCTTAAAAGTGCGATATCTCCGATACTAGACAAGCTAGAGAGGTCCGCGAGGGCTCATTTTAAAGCGCTTCCGGTGTACTATAACATACTTGGTAAATCGCGGGACTGGGTGCTTGAGCGATATATTCTAGGATTTTATTTATTTTAAACGGGGGAGAATTGCGTAATATTGTATCGGTTTGAGTGCGTTAAGGGCCTCACTTTTTTCAGATGATCAAATCAGCGTTGGCTTGCATTCCTTGGAAACGTAAATCGCGGGACTGGGTGCTTGAGCGAAATATTGTAGGATTTTATTTATTTTAAACGGGGGAGAATTGCGTAATATTGTATCGGTTTGAGTGCGTTAAGGGGCTCACTTTTTTGAGATGATCAAATCAGCGTTGGATTGCATTCCTTGGAAACGTAAATCGCGGGACTGGGTGCTTGTGCCAAATATTGTAGGATTTTATTTATTTTAAACGGGGGAGAATTGTGTAATATTGTATCGGTTTGAGTGCGTTAAGGGGCTCACTTTTTTGAGATGATCAAATCAGCGTTGGCTGGCATTCCTTGGAAATGTAAATCGTGGGACCGGATGCTTGAGCCAAATATTGTAGGATTTTATTTATTTTAAACGGGGGGAATTGCGTAATGTTGTATCGGTTTGAGTGCGTTAAGGGGCTCACTTTTTTGAGATGAACAAATCAGTTAGCTGGCATTCCTCGGAAACGTAAATCGTGGGACCGGATGCTTGAGCCAAATATTGTAGGATTTTATTTATTTTAAACGGGGGAGAATTGCGTAATATTGTATCGGTTTGAGTGCGTTAAGGGGCTCACTTTTTTGAGATGATCAAATCAGCGTTGGCTTGCATTCCTCGGAAACGTAAATCGCGGGACTGGGTGCTTGAGCGAAATATTGTAGGATTTTATTTATTTTAAACGGGGGAGAATTGCGTAACGTGTATTAGAATCTAACTGCACCAGTTAACTAACGGTGCGTCGAAGTTTGTGTATATTTGTTTAACCCCGTAGCGAACGTACTCGACAGTGTTTTGATTTTCGCGTCAGCGTGAATGCATTAAGGGGGTCTCGGTTGTGGGATGAAAAAATCGGCGTTTACTGGGGTTTCTGGAAAATACAACAGTTCGGGATTGTTATTTTTTGGTAGAAATATCGTAGGTTTTTGTTTATTATAAATTAGGCAGGTTGGACGCATATAGATGGTTCATTATACTGCTTAGCTAATGATGCGTAAGAAAATTAATCTACAGTCAGCCACTTAAATGTTCATATATGCATCAAATTGTAAATATTTAACTTATCAATTACAAATTGTTAGGTATATAAAAACTCTTGCGACTCCCGTTATATTTGGTTAAATTCATTAAAGAAGAAGAACCGGAAAGAATTCTGCAATACATTGACGTCTCATCCTACAAATTAACTAATGTTGTGCCATGAACTTTTTATAAAATTAATAATATAATTATCTAGTTCACTTGCTCCTGCAGTTGCTAATTTCTTGTACATACACGCATATACGCCCGCACACTAGTGCTGTACGCCTCCGCTTAAGTCACTTCTGCTCAAAAGCGTTTCAAGTGTCGGCTTAAACAAAATTGCTACGATCCACTAGCGCCCGAATTTTCTCGGGCAAGAGGATACCCTGAAGGGGTCTGGAAAATCAAATGAGGACATAAAGTCCCGTATCAAATGTTCCCGCCGCGGGGTCGCACGATTATTTCGGAAATTAGAAGACAGTACCGATTGTACGCGCTACGTGATCAAACGATTATATCGGAAATTAAAGGACTGTACCCAATGTACTCGCCACAGAGTCAGACAATTATATCGGAAATTAGAGGACAGCACCGAATGTTCCAGCCACGGCGTCGAACCGGTGAGATCCCGTAACATGTCGAGTTTACATATAAACTTCATATTCCAACCATAAAAAGTCGTATCACTTCAAATTCTTTGCTACTATCTCTGAAACACTCACGGTCCACATTTGCTAAGACAGTCTATACCCGCATTCGTAAATTATATCCGAAATTAGAGGATAGGACCGAATGTGCCAGCCACGGTGTCGAACCGGTGGCCTCCCATAACATGTCAAGTTAACCCATTCGAGACGACGATTTTTTTCGAACACGGTCCCCAGGAGTGAAATTTTTTTTGCTTTATATTGTTCATTTTTAATAACATAAGCGAGAAATAAATTTTTAGAAAAATGTCTAAAGATAATAAAGTAATGTAACTCAGTAATAAAAAAAGTATATAATTTTTCTAAATACATTTTTAGGAAATAGTACCCTGATCGTAAAGTAATTACGTGTATACATTATTTGGGTGATGGTAGCACTTGAAACATTTTCCCAAACATAATCCAGGATTAGCGACACAAGCAGGACAAGAGTAATTACTACGTTTATATTTTCCTTCTTTGTAGCACTGTCGGCAATTCATAATATTTTACTTGTAAGAAAGGCTATAGATAATTTTTAGATTTTTTGGTACGCAGTAAAACCAATGCCAAATTTTGTTTTCCTGTACTTTACAGATTTCATTAGTTGAAGTAAAATTTTGTTTCGACGACTAGTTTACTCAGAATAACTGATAATTGCACATTACTGTTATTGCACACACCGTGTGCAAGCCGTCTTATAGCCTCGGAAATCAATTACATTAATTTGTTAAATGTTTAACATATAAACTTCACATTCCAACCATAAAAATTCGTATCACTTCAAATCCTTTGCTACTATCTATGAAACACTCACCGCCGACATTTGCTAAGACAGTCTATACCCGCATTCGTAAATTATATCGGAAATTAGAGGACAGCACCGAATGTACCAGCCACGGCGTCGAACTGGTGATCTCCCGTAACATGTCGAGTTAATATATAAACTTCACATTCCAACCATAAAAAGCCGTATCACTTCAAATCCTTTGCTACTATTTCTGAAACATTCACAGTCCACGTTTGGTAAGACAGTCTATACCCGCATTAGTAAATTATATCGGAAATTAGAGGACAGCACCGAATGTGCCAGCCACGGCGTCGAACCGATGGTCTCCCATAACATGTCGAGTTAACATATAAATTCGACATTCCAACCATAAAAGTCGTATCACTTCAAATCCTTTGCTACTATCTCTGAAACACTCACGGTCCACGTTTGCTAAAATAGTCTATACCCGCATTTGTAAATTAGAAGACAGCACCGAATCTGCCAGCCACGGCGTCGAACCCGTGGTCTCCCATAACATGTCGAGTTAACATATAAATTCGACATTCCAACCATTAAAGTCGTATCACTTCAAATCCTTTGCTACTGTCTCTGAAAGCCTCATAGTCCACGTTTGCTAAGACAGTCTATACGCGCATTCGTAAATTATATCAGAAACTAGAGGACAGGACCGAATGTGCCAGCTACGGCGTCGAATCCGTGATCTCCCGTAACATGTCGAGTTAACATATAAACTTCACATTCCAACCATAAAGAGGCGTATCACTTCAAATTCTTTGCTACTATCTCTGAAAGATTCACAGTCCACGTTTGCTAACACAGTCTATACCCGCATTCGTAAATTATATCGGAAATTAGAGGACAGCACCAAATCTGCCAGCTACGACGTCAAACTGGTGGTCTCCCATAACATGTGGAGTTAATATATAAACCTGACATTCCAATCATAAAAATTCGTATCACTTCAAATCCTTTTCTACTATCTCTGAAACACTCACGGTCCACGTTTGCTAAGACAGTCTACACCCGCATTCGTAAATTACATCGGAAATTAGAGGACAGCACCGAATGTGCTAGCCACGGCGTCGAACCGATGGTCTCCCATAACATGTCGAGTTAACATATAAACTCCACATTCCAACCATAAAAAGGCGTATCACTTCAGATCCTTTTCTACTATCTCTGAAACACTTACGGTCCACATTTGCTAACACAGTCTATACCCGCATTCGTAAATTATATCGGAAATTAGAGGACAGCACCGAATCTGCCAGCTACGACGTCGAACCGGTGGTCTCCCGTAACATGTCGAGTTAACATATAAACTTCACATTTCAACCATAAAAAGTCGTATCACTTCAAATCCTTTGCTACTATCTCTGAAACACTCCCAATCCACGTTTGTTAAAACAGTCTTTACCCGCATTCGTAAAACGCGCTGATACGTGTTTGGTGTTGGCAGTGGGATGTAAACAGTCCCCATATAGTGATGTAAATACTATCCAGGCCATAAAACACCGAGAAGTTTTGTGACTGACTCCTCGAACAGTCCTAAAGATATTCCGATAGAAATCGCATTCGCCACTCTGGCGCGACTTTTCTTCGCGAAGTTCTCGGCACGTGACTACACGAGTTTCACACGGATAGGAGCCCGCCTGCCGTTTAATGCTAGGCGCTCTTGATTGACACAACTTAATTGCATGTCGCGGCGGCAGCTAAATACCCCAGAAATTACTTTGCGGACAATCTGGAGTGCGTGCCACACGTCGTTAGGCGAGTCGGGGGTGGCTCGGCGAATTATGTGAAAAATATGTCACGTTTGCGACTGCCAGTGCTTTAACGCTGGATTAAGCAGAGATTTTTCGGTGCATAAAAATCAGCGCTACTGGCGAAATTATAAACAAGATACTTCGTGGACAACTTGGAAGCTTTTGGGTAATAGATTTTTTCTGGGGCATGATATTTTCTGTTTGTAGGTACAGGCGTAGACGATACGTGGCAGTAAAAAAGGCGCGGTGAAAATAGATGCATAGAACACTCTTAATTCATAAAAAATATCAAATATTTAAAGGCATAACAAAATTGTGGTCAATTTTTTAACGCTTTACCGACCGCTATTGACTGGAGATGTCATTCACTAACGACCGACTCTGTATTGGATATTGCGTAGGAATTGTGTATGTGCCTATTCGTAAAGCTTTATAACTGAAAAATACTGAATGTGTTGTTGAGAATTCTTTGGTTTCAAAGCAGAGTAATTTTATTGTCATTTAGAATTGTCATAATATCATCTGATATTTATTTTATTTAATATAACCGTTGACCACTGAAAAGCCGATTAATCGGCTACCGGTAAATAGCAGTTGGAACCGAAATGTCGATTAATCGGCTAGCGGTCGTTAAAGTGTTAATAATAATAATTGTTTCTGTAATTTTGTTTGTGAGGTTCGGGAAAAAATTTCGGTAGTCGATTAATCGGCTTTTCAGTGATCAACGGTCATATTAGATAAAATAAATATCAGATGATATTATGACAATTCTAAATGACAATAAAATTACACTGCTTTGAAACCAAAGGATTCTCTACAACACATTCAATATTTTTCAGTTTTAAAGCTTTACAAATAGGCACATGCACAATTCCTACGCGATATCCAAGACAGAGTCGGCAGCAGTGTAATTTTATTGTCATTTAGAATTGTCATAATATCATCTGATATTTATTTTATTTAATATAACCGTTGACCACTGAAAAGCCGATTAATCGGCTACCGGTAAATAGCAGTTGGAACCGAAAAGTCGATTAATCGGCTAGCGGTCGTTAAAGTGTTAATAAAAAGAAACGCCTTTTTTTACGTAATACAATATGTATATATAAATGTATAGTGGTTGCTTCTTATTATGGACTCCTCATATAAATATGGTTTTATACCAATATAAAGTATGAACATCTATATGACCAATTTCTAGCAATTATCGAAATTCCTCCGAACTTCTTTTCCGCGTGCATAGACTGAAGGGCGTGTGTAAAAGAATTTCTTACCTTAGCAGATGCCGCGACGGAACAAAGACATCGTTCTCCGTAAGCGCGCAGGTGGAAGGTCAAAGGGCACGTCGCTTCGCACGTCGCGGAGAATTCGAAATTACTCGCTAGCCAATATCACGTCCTCCGCTTCTTGCCGGGATTGCGGGCACGGAGATATGGAAATTGATCCATCTCAGGGACACACGTAGGTGAATTCGTGCCGGAGCAGCCTCGAAAACGGCCATATTCGCGTCGAACGCTAATTCCGCACAGCGGTTAGCACAATAAATTTGTCTTTAGCCTCCTCCGCATTCCGACCCCACCAGCGTCAACATTTTTGTATGTAAATCCGGGAGATTAGGCAATTCGATTTTCGTCGGAAAATTTCCCGAGCGCGCGGGCTCTCTTTTATCTTTCCCCGAATTTAGCATTTAAAATGATGAGGAACGTTCAAAGGCTGCCCCTTTTGCAACGGACTCGGGGCGCGGAGGGTGCGCGCCTGGCATTCGTGGGGTGGATTATAGGCTGGCAATCACGAGAATACGCGGCCCGATAGTTTACCATAGACGCCGGGATCGGAGATTAATTGTAAATTGCGAGAATGTTGGACGTCCGATTTAATGCGAATTGCTCGGCTGAGCGAGAGTAGACCTTCTGAACGTTGTAAATACTGACACAGGAAGTTCAATACGTAGATTATCTTGCTCACGTCGCCTGTGTATTGTCAAATTTTCCCTAGGTGCAAAGAAAAGAATCGGAATGAACAAGTTGAATACGCGTAGTCATTATATTATGAGCATGATATTATGAGTATCTATACGCCCTCTCATATTCATCAATATATTCAAAAGACGTGTATATACGATCAACAAATACTACGATACTTTTGCTGTTTTACTGAACTAGTATAATAGTAGGTTTTCTGTAAAATGATATGTAGGACCTGTATTGAAATAAGCATTGCATCTCAGTGACATAAATCAAATATAGCGCGGCATCTTGTAGTTCCGCTGGTAATTAATCTGACATCCATCAATATATACAAGATGCGTATGTGTACGATCAACGAGCACTACTATATTTTTGCTGTTTTACTGAACTGTTGTAACAGTAGATCTTCTCTAAAGTGATACATAGGAACTGTATTGAAATAAGCATTGCATCTCAGTGACATAAATCAAATATAGCGCGGCATCTTGTAGTTCCGCTGGTGATTAATCTGGCATCCATCAATATATACAAAATGCGTATGTGTACGATCAACGAACACTACTATATTTTTGCTGTTTTACTGAACTGTTGTAACAGTAGGTCTTCTGTGAAATTATACATTGGAACTATATTAAAATAAGCATTGCATCCCAGTGACATAAATCAAACATAGCGCGGCGTCTAGTAGTTCCTCTGATAATTAATCTAGCATCATCGATATATAATATACAAAAGACGTATCTATACGATCAACAAATACTACGATACATTTTCTGTTTTACTGAACTGATGTAACAGTAGGTCTTCTCTAAAATGATACATAGGAATTGTATTGAAATAAGCATTGAATTTCAGTGACCTAAATCAAATATAGCACGGCGTCTAGTAGTTCCGCTGATAATTAATCTGGCATGCATCAATATATCCAAAGGCGTATCTATACAACCAACAAATACTACGATATATTTCCTGTTTTATTGAACTGTTGTAACAGTAGGTCTTCTCTAAAATTATACATAGAAACTGTATTGAAATAAGCATTGAATCTCAGTGACATAAATCAAATATAGCGCGGCATCTAGTAGTTCCTCTGATCATTAATGTGGCATCCATCAATATATACAAAAGGCGTATCTATACCACCAAGAAATACTACGATACATTTGCTGTTTTACTGAACTGGTGGAACACTAAGTTTTCTATAAAATTATACACAGGAACTGTGTTAAAATAAGCATTGCATCTCAGTGACATAAATCAAATATAGCGCGACATCTAGTAGTTCGTCCGATAATTAATCGGGCATCCATCAATATATACAAAAGGCGTATGTGCACGATCAACGAACACTACGATATTTTTGCTGCTTTACTGAACTGGTGTAACAATAGATCTTCTGTGAAATGGAACATAGGAACTGTATTGAGATAAGCATTGAATCTCAGTGACATAAATCAAATATAGCGCGGCATCTAGTAGTTCATTTGATAATTAATCTGGCATCCATCAATATATACAAAAGGCGTATTGTACGATCAGCGAATACTACGATATTTTTGCTGTTTTACTGAACTGGTATAATAGCAGATCTGTGAAATTATAAATAGAAACAATATTGAGATAAGCATTGCCTCTCGGTGACATAAATAAAATATAGCGCGGCATCTAGTAGTTCCTCTGATAATTAATCTGGCATCATCGATATATAATATACAAAAGACGTATCTATACGACCAACAAATACTACGATACATTTTCTGTTTTACTGAACTGATGTAACAGTAGGTTTTCTATAAAATTATACATAGGAACTGTATTGAAATAAGCATTGCACCTCAGTGACATAAATTAAATATAGCGCGACATCTAGTAATTCCGCTGTTAATTAATCTGGCATCCATCAATATATCCAAAGGCGTATCTATACAACCAACAAATACTACGATATATTTCCTGTTTTACTGAACTGTTGTAACAGTAGGTCTTCTCTAAAATGATACATAGGAATTGTATTGAAATAAGCATTGAATTTCAGTGACATAAATCAAATATAGCACGGCGTCTAGTAGTTCCGCTGATAATTAATCTGACATCCATCAATATATACAAAAGACGTATCTATACGACCAACAAATACTACGATATATTTCCTGTTTTACTGAACTGTTGTAACATTAGGTCTTCTCTAAAATGATACATAGGTGTTATATTGAAACAAGCATTGCATCTCAGTGACATAAATCAAATATAGCGCGGCATCTAGTAGTTCCTCTAATAATTAATCTAGCATCCATCAATATATACAAAATGCGTATGTGTTCGATTAACGAATACTACGATATTTTTGCTGTTTTACTGAACTGTTGTAACAGTCGGTCTTCTCTAAAATGATACATAGGAACTGTACTGAAATAAGCATTGAATCTCAGTGACATAAGTGAAATATAGCGCGACACGTAGTAGTTCCACTGATAATTAATCTGGCATCTATCAATATATACAAAAGGCGTATGTGTACGACCAACAAATACTACGACACATTTGCTGGTTTACGGATCTGTTGTAACAGTAGGTCTTCTCTAAAATTATACATACCAACTATATTGAAATAAGCATTCCATCTCAGTGACATAAATCAAACATAGCGCGGCATCTAGTAGTTCTGTTGATAATTAATCTGGCATTCATCGGATATATACAAAAGGCATATGTACACGGCCAACAAATACTATAATACGTTTGCTGTTTTATGAAACTGTTGCAACAATTGACTTTTTATTACATGATGCGACCGTGTCGAACTTTGCACTTCAATGACACACCCAGTACGCTTCGCAGTCAAACTGTGAAGCGAATCGTCGCACATTTCAGCCGCTCCCAGACGCGTCCGCGAAGTGTCGCATCAGGAATTGAAAGTCGCACCAAAGTAGACACCTCGTGCCGTATACCGAAAACGGTGCCTCCAGAGTCCGGGCTCTCATGAGAGAGTGGCTGGTTATTTTCACCGAGTGGATTATAGGTCGCTATCGCATCCGGTTTTCTGCCGTCGAGCTGTACCAACATATTTATCGTGCGGCCCCGTTGGTCGCGCCATATTTATCGATCCTCCCCGTCCAATGAGATTAGCTCCCACGGTAGCGAGAAATATCTGCTGTTTTAACCAAGGGCCCGCGGCACGAGCTGAACCGGAAGCCCCAGAATGTATTTTATCGCGGCTTCTAGAACGCCGATTAAACGAAATTACGCTCAGCGCCCAGCGTTCGACGAGCGTGGAAGTTGGAATGAGCGAAGAGGGAATTGATCGACCACTCGTTAAGTCACGTTCGGAGGACCCTGGTCGGCAAGAATCTTGCGTCAAGCAGCGGGATTTATTCAATTTAGCAATCACATCCGACTAATTCGTCGATGAAGCGTATCGCTGGCGGGGAGTTAAGTAATTGGGCTAAGTCTGGCTGGGTTGAGGGTTTCGGATTGAGAATGTGTAGAGACTTCGGCATAGTTGACGCTAGACGTTGCAGTGAGTTACAACTTTCTGGTGAGTTGCCGATTGTGATACGCTTCATATATGGACCGTTTATTTTGAAAGTGGTCTAACTCCGTTTTCCAATATTTTCCGGTTACCACGGTTACATGTACAAATTCATGTTATTAGGTGTACAACTTTGCTTCCGCCGTTTTGCAATAGATGGCTGTAGCGGTAAGTGGTAGTCGAAATAAATAGATCGTAGATGTCATACAATAAGCTTAGGCATTTGTAAACATAACGCCATCGAAATATTAGTCGATTTGTGTCTGCATCATAAAGTCATTCTCGATTAAACATGTCAGCTTACGAGCCAAATTCTCGTTATTTGCGGGAGGTTTTAATTTTCTGCTTTAATATGAAGAAATCTGCGGCTGAGGCTCATCGAATGCTCTCAAATACCTATGGTGAGGCCGCTATTAGTGAAAGAACGTGCCGAGAGTGGTTTCAACGCTTCAAGAACGGTGATTTTGACGTCGAAGACCGGCAAGGCGGTGGAAGAGAGAAGGTTTTCGAAGATGCAGAATTGGAGGCATTACTTGATCAAGACTCGTGTCAAACGCAACAAGAATTGGCAGTATCAGAATTGGCAGTATCATTGGGAGTGACGCAACAAGCCATTTCAAAACGCCTGAAAATCATGGGAATGATTCAGAAACAAGGAAATTGGGTGCCGTACGAGTTGAAGCCGAGAGATGTTGAACGGCGTTTGTTTGCTTGTGAACAGCTGCTTGCAAAGCAAAGACGGAAAGGATTTCTGCATCGCATTGTGACTGGGGACGAAAAATGGGTTCATTACGATAATCCCAAGCGCAGAAAATCATGGGGATATCCCGGCCATGCTTCCACGTCGACGGCCAAACCGAATATTCACGGTTCCAAGGTCATGCTCTGTATTTGGTGGGACCATCTCGGCGTAGTGCATTATGAGTTGTTAAAACCGACTGAAACAATCACAGGCGATCGTTATCGAACGCAATTAATGCGTTTGAGCCGAGCATTAAAAGACAAACGGCCGCAATACAACGAGAGACATGATAAAGTGATTTTACAGCACGACAATGCTCGACCCCATGTTGCGAAAGTGGTCAAGACATACTTGGAAACGTTGAAATGGGAAGTCCTACCCCACCCGCCGTATTCTCCAGACGTTGCTCCCTCGGACTATCACTTGTTTCGATCAATGGCACACGGCCTGGCTGACCAGCACTTCCGGTCTTATGAAGAAGTAAAAAATTGGATCGATTCGTGGATCGCTTCAAAAGATGACCAGTTTTTTCAACGCGGGATTCGTACGCTGCCCGAAAGATGGGAGAAAGTAGTGGCCAGCGATGGACAATACTTTGAATCATAAACGTATAACCAGTTTTTTACAATAAAGCCTCGAATTTCGGAAAAAAACGGCGGAAGCAAAGTTGTACACCTAATATTTATCTCGATTTGAAGATAAATGGAGTTAGGCCACTTTCAAAATAAACGGCTCATATTATGCCCGGTGTCCCCAGCACTTGGAAAGAGGGAGTTGATCGACCACTCGTTAAGTCACGTTCGGAGGACCCTGGTCGGCAAGAATCTTGCGTCAAGCAGCGGGATTTATTCAATTTCGCAATCACATCCGGCTAATTCGTCGATGAAGCGTATCGCTGGCGGGGAGTTAAGTAATTGGGCTAAGTCTGGCTGGGTTGAGGGTTTCGGATTAAGAATCTGTAGCGACTTGTGCATAGCTGTCGCTAGACGTTGCAGTGAGTTACAACTTTCTGATGAGTGGCCGATTGTGGTACGCTTCATATATGTAGGGGAAAACTTTCGGGGTTAGAATAAAAATGATTTCCTCTACTATAATAGAAAAGGAAACAAAATCGTTTATTATAAGAAATATAAAGATAACACAAACTTTGCACACACGGCAGAAATTAAGAAAACATTAACCGTTTGACTGACAAAGCAATTCTTGCAAGAACGCACGAAAACTGCGGGACATATTTCGACTTGATGTTGTCAAATAAAACACTCTCATTTAGACAAATATCAATCAATTTTAATAATTCTTTTCGTATTATAAAGAAACAATATTAATTGTGGTTGTGAATAAGACAAAATAAACATTAAATTGTTTTCTTCTTTGAAAATTAAAATTTATAAAAAGATAACTTAAAGTTTATTGATCTTCTCTTATGATCAGCACGTAAAGGATCATTTTGATTAGGGGAAGATCACTGACTCTTAGATGAGAAATTTATGTATAACAACTATGTTTTGCCGCACAAATAGCGTGAAGGCCTTTTTTACAAGCGCAAATAAGGCGGGATCGCCCGATCCCGCTCCTTCTGTTGCTACACACCGCACATTGTCGTAAGTTACGTCCCGATAATTTTTCAAGCGCAAATTTTTTGGTTGATGAAGATGGTTGTGTTGACACGCTATTTTTATGATTCATCCACTCCTTTTCGATATCGTCAATAATTTTCGATGTGAATTTACTATGTTCACTCCCACGGACCAACAAAGACACACTGAAACTCGCAGCGCAAAAGCGCTGCGTCGCGGTTTTTGAGACAAATGAACGCAGCGCTTTTGCGCCGCGTAGCAGTCAAACGGTTAAAATACGTCTTTCGAATTGTTCGCGTCTTTTACGTCTTTAAGTACGTCTTTGCTCGACGGACTTCATCTTTATACGTCTTTCGTCTTTGATCGTCCGACTTCGACTGCCGAATATGAAACAACATCTTCAACCTTCTTTTGTTATATGCGTCGTCGCTCACGCCACGTATCACACATCACACTCTAACTTATACGCATTCGATACGCATTATTCTTTCGCGAATTTTCAATCCTACATATATTATACCCAGAGTCCACAGCACTTCTACCATCCGGTTGTACTAATGTTATAGCCCTACTAACGAGTCCAACCGACTCGAACTAATGATCCAAGACGAAATGTTCTCTAATTTCATTCTTACAAACGCGTCCACGCCACAAGCAACAAAAGCGAGAGAAACCTTCTACACTTCCTCGCTTTTTTTTTAAAATGCAAATAGCTGTTTGGAAGAAAGAATCTAAGGGCTACTGATCTGGTATAACATACGCGTTAGCTTGGATGAGTATAAATGACTGGGATAGTCAACAAATGACATAGGTAGGCGGTAATTTGTAATTAGATAAGTCGCATTGCAGAACAGTGGGGTTATTCAAATGTAGGTCGAGATTTATTGCGACAGGTTTATGTTCGTGCAGTACAAATGATGTGTTTAAATGGTCAATGAGTCAGATGAAGGTTGATTGTGCCACATGTGCAAATTATATCTTTAAAGCCCGGTTTCGCCCGGGTTCGAAAATTCATTAAAGCCTTATTTACCGGAACGGCACGACGATAATTACGTTCAATGGAGATTATTTTCGGCTTTGTCGTATCGGCGGTCGTGCGCCGACTAATGAAACATTTATGCCAGCGTATATAACATTCATTTTCGTAAACCTTTGTTTCGGATGGCAGCGTTTAAGTCCGCCCATCGAATAAATTCGGAAATTTGCGTCTGTTTGCGTAGCGTTTATCGTCTTCCCTTCATTTACCAGTGAACCACCGAATTAACCAACGTATACTTACCGACTTCTCTCGGATTTCATTACCTCATTATCCCACTATTGCGCGAAGCAATTTGTTTTCTAGGTTATACGTTGTTTTTATATATATATAAATGCTATTTATTTTCTTTACGTAGATTTAGGTCAAGAGGGTTTCTTTATATAGGAATAGTTGAATTTTTGTTTTGCTTTTATATTTATAAATTATGTATTTACTTTGTTTACATGGGTTTGCTTTTTGTATTGCGCCCTTTCAGCTTGAATAGTTAAATTCCTATCTTTTAAGCCCTTTGTACTGAACATTTCTGATTCGTCAACACTTCAAACTCTCCCCTATCCTGAAAGTATTTGATACTTGAAATTAATTCTATCAATTTGATAGGTTGCACAGATACGCAAATCTCGATTTTCTGGGTATGAGGAAATAATTTAATTTTGGGGGATCGTTTGTCTTAAAGTAATCAGTGTATCGGAAGATCTTGAGCTTGTCAGCATGTGAGTTCCGTACCTACGTCATGAAGTACTCGACACCTCGAGTAACTTGGCGAGTTTGAGTGACTTGGAGATGTAGCACATCTGCCCAACTTTCCCTTTGTTTGGGAATGACGAAACAAGTGGCTTCGCAGGTCAACGTCATTAATTTGCCTGTTAACTGTGGCAACATGCTATTTCTAGCGCCAGATTTCTTCGTCAACACTAACGTTGTCTTACAATAGTCGCAATATACGCTACATTCTGCAGTCATTGAAACAAACCAGGTATATTTATCGAAATATGTCTTATTACTTATCGGAGTTTACACAGTCTTATAAATTACGAATTTCATTAACACTAGGTTTACGGGCGTTTCTTATATACGAATGACGAAACAAGTGGCTTCGCAGGTCAACGTCATTAATTTGCCTGTTAACTGTGGAAACACGCTAGTTCTAGCGCCAGATTTCTTCGTCAACAATAACGTTGCCTTACAATAGTCATATCCACGCCACATTCTGCAGTCATTGAAATAAACCAGGTATATTTATCGAAATATGTCTTATTACTTATCGGAGTTTACACAGTCTTATAAATTACGAATTTCATTAACACTAGGTTTACGGGCGTTTCTTATATACGAATGACGAAACAAGTGGCTTCGCAGGTCAACGTCATTAATTTGCCTGTTAACTGTGGCAACATGCTATTTCTAGCACCAGATTTCTTCGTCAACACTAACGTTGCCTTACAATAGTCATATCCACGCCACATTCTGCAGTCATTGAAATAAACCAGGTATATTTATCGAAATATGTCTTATTACTTATCGGAGTTTACACAGTCTTATAAATTACGAATTTCATTAACACTAGGTTTACGGGCGTTTCTTATATACGAATGACGAAACAAGTGGCTTCGCAGGTCAACGTCATTAATTTGCCTGTTAACTGTGGCAACATGCTATTTCTAGCGCCAGATTTCTTCGTTAACAATAACGTTGCCTTAAAATAGTCATATCCACGCCACATTCTGCAGTCATTGAAATAAACCAGGTATATTTATCGAAATATGTCTTATTACTTATCGGAGTTTACACAGTCTTATAAATTACGAATTTCATTAACATTAGTCGAGTGCCGAATCCAATACACAGTAGAATGCAACGTAGTTTTAATGGTTACAGCTATCTCACTTTTATTCTATCAGTGAGTAAAAAAATAGTCAGCTCACCTATATTGGG
The DNA here is from genome assembly GCA_033815515.1 of Cryptocheilus praepositus. NCBI lineage: Eukaryota > Metazoa > Arthropoda > Insecta > Hymenoptera > Pompilidae > Cryptocheilus > Cryptocheilus praepositus. Next base: position 1,912,693 of record JAWWQZ010000087.1, read on the forward strand.
TACCAGTAAACCGCGAAGATTCAACGTACGATATAATTCTAACTACATCTTTTATCATTTCGTGGAACACAATTTAATTTTAACACTAGGTTTACGGGCGTTTCTTATATACCTATCTTTACGAGCACCCGTCAAATTGACGGGTAGGTCAAAATACGTATTTACATTAAAAAATCAATTTACTCAAACTAAGTCTGAGTTCAACAATATAAGGTTTCACGTAAAAATAAAATATTAATAAGTCAAGATTTTTTTTCCGAATATCTTTTCGATACGACATTTAGTCTGCTGCATGCTTTAAGTTTCGAATGACGCGAGGATCACTCTGGTAAGCGAGTTCGTTCAATACGAAGTAACATGACAACCGGACCCCACAATTCGCTTTGTCACATTATCGAGACGCTATTGAGATAATGAGTTGGGGGCATCTTAGACTTTTCTTTCACTCTTATATTTACTATTGGAGGAATAATTTTACAAACGAAGCAAATATATAAGGATTGTTTACGTAATCTGCTAACACGTCAATTTGACGGGTTTCGTAGAGATAGGTATACCACATACAAATTTCAAAATTTAGAAAGCTTGAGGAAATAATAATTGGGTGTTTAAATTCTTTTAATGAAATTATGAATTTACGATGCAAAGTAGTTAAGATTATTGCTATAGTCTTTTGCGTGTTTCATTTCAAAGTTCGAAATCCGTCAAATTGACGCGTTTCGTAGAGATAGGTATACCACATACAAATTTCAAAATTTCGAAAACTTAAGGAAATAATAATTGTGTTTATAAACTCTTTTAATGAAATTATGAATTTACGATGCAAAGTAGTTAAGATTATTGCTATGGTTTTTGCGTGTTTCATTTCAAAGTTCGAAATCCGTCAAATTGACGCGTTTCGTAGAGATAGGTATACCACATACAAATTTCAAAATTTCGAAAACTTAAGGAAATAATAATTGTGTTTATAAACTCTTTTAATGAAATTATGAATATACGATACAAAGTAGTTAAGATTATTGCTATGGTTTTTGCGTGTTTCATTTCAAAGTTCGAAATCCGTCAAATTGACGCGTTTCGTAGAGATAGGTATACCACATACAAATTTCAAAATTTCGAAAACTTAAGGAAATAATAATTGTGTTTATAAACTCTTTTAATGAAATTATGAATTTACGATACAAAGTAGTTAAGATTATTGCTATGGTTTTTGCGTGTTTCATTTCAAAGTTCGAAATCCGTCAAATTGACGCGTTTCGTAGAGATAGGTATACCATATACAAATTTCAAAATTTCGAAAACTTAAGGAAATAATAATTGTGTTTATAAACTCTTTTAATGAAATTATGAATTTACGATACAAAGTAGTTAAGATTGTTGCTATGGTTTTTGCGTGTTTTATTTCAATGTTTGAAATCCGTCAAATTGACGGGTCTCGTAAACCTAGTGTTAAAATGCATATATACGTGTATAAGTATGTATACACTGCGATCCAATGGAAATTAATCAATTTCGTAAATACAGAGTAAATAGTTCAACAGAAAATCGTTAGAAAGCATAAATATGTACTATGGCTCTAGTTCAGGCTATGATAAGAATTTGGATGTGTGTATGTGTGTGTCTTGGGTTTCGGACTATTGACTGACAAGAAAGAATGGGCAAAAAACAAGGAAGACGAGCTGTACAAAGACGGTGTGAATGTGAAACCTGGTCTCATAGTCTAGTGTTTACCTTTTCAACAAAATCTATTTTATCAATCAATCACAAAACGTCTTCGATTCCCATTGTATTTCGCAAATCTCTGCCACGTATTTCCAACCATAATCATTAAAATGCCAAAATATCCACTATATCCACCACGCCCACAATCCATCCATTAATCGTAGTTCAAATATTGGGTTGGAGGGAAAGTTCTGTCGTATTTTAAAGAAAATATTTGAATTAGTTTAGAAAAATATGTGTTTAATATTAATCATAATACATTTAATGTGTTGTATGATGATTGCCAAACTCTTCTGCAATTCCTCGACTTGTTAAATGTGGATTATTTTCCAACATGGATCGTAAAACATCATTATCGATCTTGGATGGTCGTCCAGATCGATCACTTTCTTGGAGACTCAGATCCCCAGAACGAAATTTGCTAAACCATCTTTGACAAGTACGAACATTTACAATATCTTTTCCAAATACCGCACATAAATTTTTACATCCAACCGATGCGTTGCTTCCTTTTTGGAATTCATACAAAATGCAGTGTCGTAAATGCACTTTATCTACTGACATGTTTTTCACTTTAAATATCACAAGTAAATGATAAACGGTAAAAAAGGACTCCTTTTATGTTATACAGCAGCTAAAAAAAGAAAAAAAAATCCGAATGACTCACTAGCCAGATGTTTTTTTTATTTATAAGAAAAATTACCTGCCTATTAAAAATACGACAGAACTTTCCCTCCAACCCAATATAATCTTCGTAGTTAGCTCTTCATCATTAACTTGAGGTGTGGTATTACGAAAAGCGTAGATTCATTTCCAGGGTATCGTACGGTTTCTTAGCGTACGACTGTACAATTATATACATTGCACCCGCCTACAACGTTCTCTCCGACCCAGCACTCGTTTCTCTCGACTTCATTTTGCGTTTCATTGAACGCCGATTCCTTCAAGAGGGTCTCGAGTCAGTCCTTCCGCTCTCACGCCCTCTTGCGAATGAATCAATTCCCATTTGAGAACCCTCAGAACACGATCATGATTCCTCTCCTCGCATTCAGCGAATAGTGTTTTCAAATATTGGTCGTCGTATTTTACCCGCGTATAAGTACAGCTTTAACCGACACCTGAGGAACTTTTTCACCTGAAAAACACCAGCAAAATGGGCCACTGTTGGTGAATTTTCGAAAGTTTCGAAGAAATTATGATTTTAGTGCTCTTGTAGAAGAATTTTTGAGATAATTCGTCGAAGGCGTATATTCGCGCTGTTTGAAGAAAAGCGGCCAAAATGTTCACTATTTTTTTTTGCTCCGCATCGTCAGTGTTTTGTGGAAGTTCATTTATGCAGAAAATGGGCCACTGCCGGTGAATTTTCGAAAGTTTCGAAGAAATCATGATTTTAGTGCGGTTGTAGAAGAATTTTTGAGATAATTCGTCGAAGGCGTATATTCGCGCTGTTTGAAGAAAAGCGGCCAAAATGCTCACTATTTTTTTTGCTCCGCATCGTCAGTGTTTTGTGGAAGTTAATTTATGCAGAAAATGGGCCACTGTCGGTGAATTTTCGAAAGTTTCGAAGAAATCATGATTTTAGTGCGGTTGTAGAAGATTTTTTAGATAATTTGTGCGTATATTCGCGCTGTTTGCAGTCAGCATTTTATGGAAGCTAATTTATGCAGAAAATGGACCATTCGAAAGTCGAAGAAATTATGATTCGCTGTTGCTTTTTGAGAAGAAGGCGTATAGCGCTGTTTGAAGAAAAGCGGCCAAAATGCTCACTATTTTTTTGCTCCGCATCGTCAGTGTTTTGTGGAAGTTAATTTATGCAGAAAATGGGCCACTGTCGGAGAATTTTCGAAAGTTTCAAAAAAATTATGATTTTAGTGCTCTTGTAGAAGAATTTTTGAGATAATTCGTCGAAGGCGTATATTCGCGCTGTTTGAAGAAAAGCGGCCAAAATGCTCACTATTTTTTTTGCTCCGCATCGTCAGTGTTTTGTGGAAGTTAATTTATGCAGAAAATGGGCCACGTTCGGTGAATTTTCGAAAGTTTCTAAGAAATCATGATTTTAGTGCGGTTGTAGAAGAATTTTTGAGATAATTCGTCGAAGGCGTATATTCGCGCTGTTTGTAGAAAAACGGTCAAAATGCTCACTATTTTTTTGCTCCGCATCGTCAGTGTTTTGTGGAAGTTAATTTATGCAGAAAATGGGCCACTGCCGGTGAATTTTCGAAAGTTTCAAAGAAATTATGATATTAGTGCTGTTGTAGAAGAATTTTTTAGATAATTCGTCGAAGGCGTATATTCGCGCTGTTTGAAGAAAAGCGGCCAAAATGCTCACTATTTTTTTGCTCCGCATCGTCAGTGTTTTGTGGAAGTTAATTTATGCAGAAAATGGGCCACTGTCGGTGAATTTTCGAAAGTTTCGAAGAAATCATGATTTTAGTGCGGTTGTAGAAGAGTTTTTGAGATAATTCGTCGAAGGCGTATATTCGCGCTGTTTGAAGAAAAGTGGCCAAAATGCTCACTATTTTTTTGCTCCGCATCGTCAGTGTTTTGTGGAAGTTAATTTATGCAGAAAATGGGCCACTGTCGGTGAATTTTCGAAAGTTTCAAAGAAATTATGATTTTAGTGCTCTTGTAGAAGAATTTTTGAGATAATTCGTCGAAGGCGTATATTCGCGCTGTTTGAAGAAAAGCGGCCAAAATTCTCCCTATTTTTTTGCTCCGCACTGTCAGCATTTTATGGAAGCTAATTTATGCAGAAAATGGACCACTGCCGGTGAGCTTTCGAAAGTTTCGAAGAAATTATGATTTTACTGCTGTTGCAGAAGAATTTTTGAGATAGTTTACCGAAGGCGTATATTTGCGCCGTTTGGAGAAAAGCGGCCAAAATGCTCACTATTTTTTTTGCTCCGCATCGTCAGTGTTTTGTGGAAGTTAATTTATGCAGAAAATGGGCCACTGTCGGTGAATTTTCGAAAGTTTCGAAGAAATCATGATTTTAGTGCGGTTGTAGAAGAATTTTTGAGATAATTTGTCGAAGGCGTATATTCGCGCTGTTTGAAGAAAAGCGGCCAAAATTCTCCCTATTTTTTTGCTCCGCATCGTCAGTGTTTTGTGGAAGCTAATTTATGCAGAAAATGGACCACTGCCGGTGAGCTTTCGAAAGTTTCGAAGAAATTATGATTTTACTGCTGTTGCAGAAGAATTTTTGAGATAATTCGTCGAAGGCGTATATTCGCGCTGTTTGAAGAAAAGCGGCCAAAATGCTCACTATTTTTTTTGCTCCGCATCATCAGTGTTTTGTGGAAGTTAATTTATGCAGAAAATGGGCCACTGTCGGTGAATTTTCGAAAGTTTCGAAGAAATCATGATTTTAGTGCGGTTGTAGAAGAATTTTTGAGATAATTTGTCGACGGTGTATATTCGCGCTGTTTGAACAAAAGCGGCCAAAATGCTCACTATTTTTTTGCTCCGCATCGTCAGTGTTTTGTGGAAGTTAATTTATGCAGAAAATGGGCCACTGCCGGTGAATTTTTGAAAGTTTCGAAGAAATCGTGATTTTAGTGCGGTTGTAGAAGGATTTTTGAGATAATTTGTCGACGGTGTATATTTGCGCTGTTTGGAGAAAAGCGTGAAAATGCTCTCTATTTTTTTGCTCCGCATCGTCAGTGTTTTATGGAAGTTAATTTATGCAGAAAATGGGCCACTGTCGGAGAATTTTCGAAAGTTTCAAAAAAATTATGATTTTAGTGCTCTTGTAGAAGAATTTTTGAGATAATGCGTCGAAGGCGTATATTTGCGCCGTTTGGAGAAAAACAGTCGAAATTCTCCCCATTTTTTTTGCTCCGCACTGTCAGCATTTTATGGAAGCTAATTTATGCAGAAAATGGACCACTGCCGGTGAATTTTCGAAAGTTTCGAAGAAATTATGATTTTACTGCTGTTGCAGAAGAATTTTGAGATAGTTTACCGAAACCATATATTTGCGATGCATGGTGAAAAGCGGCTAAAATGCTTAATATTTTTTGCTCCGCATCGTCAGTGTTTTCTGGAAGTTAATTCTTGCCGAAAATGGGCCACCGTCGGTAAACTTTCAAAAGTTTCGGAGAAATTATGATTTTACTGCTGTTGTAGAAGAATTTTTGAGATAGTTTATCGAAGGCGTATATTTGCGCCGTTTGGAGAAAAACGGCTGAAACGCTTAATATTTTTTGCTCCGCATCATCAGCGTTTCGCGAAAGTTAATTTATGCAGAAAATGGGCCACTGTCGGCAAACTTTCAAAACTTTCGAAGAAATTCAGATTTTGGTGCTGTTACAGAATAAATTCTTGAGATAGTTCATCGAAGGTATACCACGTTTGGAAAAAACAGTCGAAATTCTCCCCATTTTTTTTAACGATGTCAGCATTTTATGGTGCTAATTTATGCAGAAAAACCACTGCCTTTAAAATCTCGAAAGTGTCGAAGAAATTATGATTTTAGCTGTTGCAGAAAAATGTTTCAGAAAGACACTTACACCATGAATGTCGCTATATTTGCGCCGTCCGCGAATAAAACAGCCAATCTCTCTATTTTTTTGACACCCCATTAATCACGCGTTTTATGGAAAGCATTTTATGCAGAAAATGGCGCAATGTCGTGACAAAACAATAAAAATGATTTTCGCGTATTTTGAGATAGTTTACCGAAGGCGTATATTTGCGCCGTTTGGAGAAAAACAGTCAAAATGCTCTCTATTTTTTTGCTCCCCACTGTCAGCGTTTTATGGAAGCTAATTTATGCAGAAAATGGACCACTGTCGGTGAACTTTCAAAAGTTTCGAAGTAATTATGATTTTACTGCTGTTGCAGAAGAATTTTTGAGATAGTTTACCGAAGGCGTATATTTGCGCCGTTTGGAGAAAAACAGTCAAAATGCTCTCTATTTTTTTGCTCCCCACTGTCAGCGTTTTATGGAAGCTAATTCTTGCCGAAAATGGGCCACGTCGGTACACTTTCAAAAGTTTCGGAGAAATTATGATTTTACTGCTGTTGTAGAAGAATTTTTGAGATAGTTTATCGAAAGCATATATTTGCGATGCATGGAGAAAAACGGCTAAAATGCTTAATATTTTTTGCTCCGCATCGTCAGTGTTTTCAGGGGCGTGCCGAAAAATCCGGGCAAACCTTCAAAAGTTTTGGAGAAATTATGATTTTTGTTGTTGTAGAAGGTTTTTGAGATAGTTCATCGAAAGCATATATTTGCATGCATTGGAGAAAAACGGGTTAATTAATATTTTTTGTGATATCACGTTTCGCTTTATTAATTTATGCAGAAAATGGGCCACTGTCGGCAAACTTTCAAAACTTTCGAAGAAATTCAGATTTTGGTGCTGTTACAGAATAAATTCTTGAGATAGCTCATCGAAGGTTACCACATTTTAACGAGCGCGGAGCAACTTTTCCAAAGTCTTAACGATGATCAATAGTTTAGCCGTGAGAAACCCGTGAAAAAATCCTGCCCCTTTAAAATCTCAAATGTCAAGCTAGATGTACTACAGTCATGTAGAGCAAGTATGTACTCAAAAGACACTTACACCATGTCCCACATGTCGCTGACAAGGCAGTCCGTCCGCGAATAAAACTCCCAGCCAATCCAACGATCATGACACTCCCATTAATCACGCGGCGGAAACGCATTTGCATAATTCAGAAACTAAATAGGGCGCAATGGCGCCGACAAACAATAAAAATGACTTTCGCAACTCGCTTTGTCGCTGTGCAGCTTCGGAAAGCGGCTGTCGTAAACTTTTATCCATAATTATTTTTCGCGCGCCACGCGGTAGATTCGACGATAGTTTTTCCGCTTAGACATCGACAATCGGCGTCGGAATTTTTGGATCAACGGCATGGATTCCTGAAAAATCGCGCTGGCCGGTCGTTGAATGATTTCGAGACGTCGCCAAAACTTTTGCCCGCATTCACTCCGTCCGATTGTCCCGGCCGAGCTTCAAGCTTAATTTCGCAGATGTTTCGTTTACAACGAAAGCGGCTTTTCGCGCAGCCTTAATCGTTGACGGTCCCGCGAACAATAGAAACAGAATTAACTTTTTCAATTGGTTCGCCCAACGCGAATACTTTCGATAATCGCGCCGCTCTTCGATTATATTCTGCACTTTGGTTTAACATAGTTACAGTTTCGCGCGTTATGAATGTTTATTGCATGCTTCAAATTATTTCGTTGCCAATAGCGACATCTCCAAGTGGTATAGAACGACGGGAAATTTAAATTGAATTTTGTCCGGATTTTGGTGCCGCACCCTGTAGTGTCAAACTTGGCGTCCGCGCTTATTCTCCCAAAGGACACCATCGAGAGTTTTAAAGTGTACATTACCGAGTTTCAAGAGGGTGCATGGAACAGCCAGAAGCGTCGTGGGTGGCAAACGCACCATTTCGCGGGATAAATGTCATCGATGAAAGACATAACCATGGCTACGACTTATAGCAGCGACATTACAGACTGCTGCATGCATACTGTCTTACGTTACAACACGCGTGTCCTCGGGTTTCGAGAAAACGTATCGCGTGGCGTCAGAAAACGCATGTACCTTGTCTCAGCAGATGATTGCGTCGGTTTCCATGGGAAATCAAAATATACCATACATTTTTGCATTTTATCATTACATCATAATTATTTTAATTATTTTATGGCTAACTATGGACGGAAAGTGTGTTTTCGGTTGATATATATATATATATATATATATATATATATATATATATATATAGTATATAGTATAACTATATATATATGTATATATATATAGATCATATATATTGACACTATACCATTTACGCTATCTATTACTTTGGAAAAATATTTTTGAGTTGCACGTAGGGCACCCCAAGAAAGTTCTTCTTAAAAATGTATTATACTTTTTATTATATGCTATTCTAATATTGTGCTATATATATATATATATATATATATATATACATATATACATACATATATACATATATATATACATAATATCCAGCATTACTTTAGTTGCGACCATTGCAGCGAGTGTATCACATAATTTTTCCCGCATTTTAATCAGTCATTTTAAAGTCTTGAGGCCCTATAAAAATGGAAAATATCAATGAGATTAGCTCAAGTGAAGATGAGTTTGATTTTGAACTGCTCACAAACTTATCTGGTCATGATGAAATTGGTGGTACAGCAAGTTATTTTTTTGGGGAATGGAGATCTGTTTAATTAACTCCTACATTCTCTATAGGCAAAAAAGCAGAAGAACGAAGAACCATGACTCACTTACAATTTTAAAAACCATTAGTACACCACCATTGAGGGAGACTTTCCATAAAGATATTATGAGCTTCGACGTCGACCTCAAATTACGACGCGATTCGAATCTAAATGGAAAGCTCCATGTGATTTTCACAGTTTAAAAATAAAAAAGATTAATAAAGTTTGAATTATTTCGAAGTAAACAAGGCGGTTTCATGGAACAACGTACTATTGCAATACTTGTCCGGATAAACCAAAACGCAATTATAGAACTTCGACTTAGAAAATTAGATTTTTCAAAATGTAAATAAACACTCTATATTATAATATAAAAATGAAATTCGTATGTTAATCTGTGTAACAAATTCATTTTATACTACCTGTAAAACAATTCATTAATATATGCGCAAAATATATGACTTAGACCACTTTCATAATTATGGGCACATATATATAGTATAGCATAAAATAATTGAAATAATTATGATGTATGTATAAAATGCTGTATGCACATGTATGCTATATATATATGTGTATACAGATATAGTAGCACATTTATCATATAGCATATACATACAGCACATACAGCATTTTATGCATACATCATACGCTAATTATTTTATGCTATACTATTAACAAAATTAGTATTCTTAATAAAATATCACTTGTGCTTATCCCTGAGATAAAATTTGGAAATATATAAATTTGTCCACCCAGCAAATACACACATACGATATGTTGATCGTTTCACATAGAACTTTCTTCGCCACTGTCCCTAAATCGGCAAGGCTCCACGTTTGCTGCCAATAAGACAAGCTATACTTGCGTACTTCGACCACTTCGGTTAATTTCCTTTCGATACGTAAAGCTGCTGGGGCAAGAGATGCATTGCGTTTGGCCGACGGCTCGTTTATTTTTCGTATGGCCGCGGCCGGTGGCTGAACGTAAGCAACGTGTTGCTTTACGACCTCTCCGACAGATCTCACCGTGGCCGTCTCGAAATAAACCGACTTTCTCGATAAATCACGGGGCGGCAGATTGGAGAAGTCATAATTGACGAGGACCGAAGACGATTCGGCCAAATAAATACCGGCGCCGTGCAATCTGGGTCTTTTACGTTCCAGTCTTTGTCCACACAAAGTCGCGACACCCTGATTTTAAGACGGTAAAATTCCAGACTTTCTTTTAGCGACGACGCGGAAGCTAATGACTCTGTAGACGCCAAAAGCTTATTTCAGGACGACGGCAAAGGACGATGCGACATTTGTTATTCCGGTATAATTATGCAAGGGGTTCAGATTTATTTGTTTGCCAATGAAATTATTAGGTCTGCCGGAAAGGTCTATCTGATAATGTCATCTCAGATTTCAATACGTATGGACGTGTTCGTTTGAAACATATAAGGCTGCGAGCGTTTGCCATTGTATTTATATATGCGTGTTTTTCAAAATGAAATAATAGTTTCATCATCTCAGTATCAGGTGTTGCAAGTTTATTATTTTCTGAGCTATTCATATAATTCAATAAACAAGACATTAAAATAAAATAAACCTTCCGTCAAATTTAGCGGTAAATAATTATTTAAGTAACTAATTATTTTAATTAATTCAAATAAAATAAACTCTCCGTCAAATTTAGCGGTAAATAATTATTTAAGTAAGTAATTATTTTAATTCATATATTACTTACATATTTATTTATAAAAGTTTTGTCTAACTAAGTATAATGAATAGCTAAAAAATAATATAATTTGCCTTAAAAAGGACACGCAGACTTGTCGAAACGTAAGGCTCAACGTGTTAATTTGCTTTTTTACTTCGTTTTATATCGTAAAATCGCACAGCTTAGTCTTTTATACACATATCATTATTTGGTGCCAATCACGATTTATGACCGGATTCTTCAGAGGAAATGGCCCTCGTAAGGGAAAGTGTGACACTATGTAGGCGATTCATGGCAAGTAGGATAACTTCGTATATAATAGTTAGTGTCCCGGAAGCCAGTGACAGCAGATGCATGTTAGTCAGGCAAATCGACGTTGCATGCTTAGGGAATACAGACGTTGTCCTTAAAGGATCTGGCTACTATACGAGTATGGCAGCAGAGCCTTTTGGCAAGCGGACCGTGAGGAACAATAGGGCACTTACTCTAGAATCGTCGTTTAGGGTATTGCTAGTATGTACTGACGTCTTCATTCAACGTCGCTTCTGGATTCCAGGGTACAAATTCTACCAGATGTATTTCTGCACATACGATGTTTAATACGATTGAGCCGATAACAGAATAATAGGACGGTAGTTCTTTTTTAAGGATATATAGACACGATTTTATTAATAAGTTGCCTGCTGAAGTGAAAACTTCGTTGACCTACAAATAAATTGTATCTTAACTGTGTTTACAGACGGCAATGAAGAGAAACTTATTTTATTTAATTAACCTTTGGAGAAGCCTAATAAAGTCTTAATAGTACGGAATCGCGTTCTGCTGTCTGCAAAAGTTTAATATGCACGGAGCAACGTAAATACATGGGAATTAACAAAAAGTAACGTGGAGGCAGATGAAGTAATAAATCTACGCAGACTAAACTATGTTTCGTTATTCTTTGAGACACGGGGTCTCGTGCCGTTTCTTCCCGATAGTGTCTTTCTCTTCTTTCATTCTAAAATTTTAATTCTAAGTTTTTATATCTATTACATACCAACTTTCAAGCCATAACCAGTACACCTTTAAAATTCAAGACACACACCATCCCAAATTCAATTTATACTTTCGTTACTCTCACGCATCATTTTTCAGCCTTGATTTCAATACCTTTGCAGCGACCCAGCGCATGAGAAACTATCTTTCCAGGGCCGAAACTTTGCCCCAACAACTCGCCGATATCCGCTTGAACACCTACGATCGTAATACTTCACTTTACTTAACACGTTGACTGCCGTGTGTATTTTGCTGTATTAGAACGGCGATACTATGAACTACTACAGCGTTTGACAGAATTATGCAAAATGTAAATAATGTGCAGGCATTGGAGATCAAAGTATCGCATCACTGTTCTAACAATAACTGCATTTATAAAATAATTATTGCTACCCACTGTGAATATTTTGGATCTTCAGTAAAATCTCTTGCGCCGGTTATCGGTGACCATCAGGGCAGTCAAAGTGTTAAAAAGGACCTGCTTCTTTCTTTAGCCTTTAAAATGTTCGCCCCTTAAAATCCATCACGAGCCTCACATGTGTTTTCCGTTTGATCCCTATCACACCCCACGTGTCCCACTCGTGCCTTTGAATTTGACCCCACCTGTCTCGTCTCTTCGATTTGACCCGTAAACCCCATTACCCATCTAACTCGCCATCACAAAGCACCCGATCAATAAGAAATCAACATGATTTCCCGATAATTTCCAGCAACCACTCGTCGATATCCGCTTGAACACCTACGATCGTAAAACTTCACTTTACTTAAAAATCATCTGCTTCATTCTTCACATTCGCCCCTTAAAACTCATCACGAGCCTCACACGTGTTTTCCATTTGGTCCCTATCATACCCCACGTGTCCCACTCGTGCCTTTAAGTTTGACCCCACCTGCCTCATCTCTTCGATTTGACCCGTAAACCCCATTACGCGTCACATTCGCCATCACAAAGCACCCGATCGATAAGAAATCACCATGATTTACCGGTAATTCCCAGCAACCACTCGCTGATATCCGTTTGAACACCTACGATCGTAACACTTCACTTTACTTAACACGTTGACTGCCGTGGTGGTCATCGGTGACCGGCACCAAAGATCTCACGAAAAATTAAAAAAATACTCAATCAATAGCATTTATATTTTTGTAAATGCAATTAATATTAAATAGTGATTTAATTCTTTAGTCACCGATACTTTCGCATTATTTTCGTTTTGCACAATTCAATCGTATTCTGTAGTACTTCGTCACGTTGCGGTTTTAATACAACAAAATACGCACGGCAGTCAACGTTTTAAGAAACACCTGCTTCATTCTTCACATTCGCCCCTTAAAACTCATCACGAGCCTCACACGTGTTTTCTATTTGGTCCCTATCACACCCCACGTGTCCCACCCGTGCCTTTAAGTTTGACCCCACCTGCCTCATCTCTTCGATTTGACCCGTAAACCCCATTACCCATCTAACTCGCCATCACAAAGCACCCGATCAATAAGAAATCAACATGATTTCCCGATACTTTCCGCCAACCACTTGCCGATATCCGCTTGAACACCTACGATCGTAATACTTCACTTTACTTAAAAAGCACCTGCTTCATTCTTCACTTTCGCCCCTTAACCCTTCTTTGCATGATGGTGGAAATTTCCATTATAACATTGAATGCCCAAAAATTATATAAAAGAAGAAGTTCACTTTAATTTAACTTTGCACGATGATGGAAATGTCCATCATATTGTTTTTTGCTAAATTTGTACTATAAATATATACTAAGATTTTTTTAACCATTTTTCCTTTAATTTTGGACATGAATTATATCACCTTGATTTATTTCACCAATAAAGATAAAATCATGCAAAGAAGGGTTAAAACCCATCACGGGCCTCACACGTGTTTACCGTTTGGTCCCTATCACACGCCACGTGTCCCACTCGTGCCTTTGAATTTGACCCCACCTGTCTCGTCTCTTCGATTTGACCCGTAAACCCCATTACCCATCTAACTCGCCATCACAAAGCACCCGATCAATAAGAAATCAACATGATTTCCCGATACTTTCCGCCAACCACTTGCCGATATCCGCTTGAACACCTATGATCGTAATACTTCACTTTACTTAAAAAGCACCTGCTTCATTCTTCACTTTCGCCCCTTAACCCTTCTTTGCATAATAGTGGAAATTTCCATTATAACATTGAACGCCCAAAAATTATATAAAAGAAGAAGTTCACTTTAATTTAACTTTGCATGATGATGGAAATTTCCATCATATTGCTTTTTGCTAAATTTGTACTATAAATATATACTAAGATTTTTTTAACCATTTTTCCTTTCATTTTGAACATGAATTATATCACCTTGATTTATTTCACCAATAAAGATAAAATCATGCAAAGAAGAGTTAAAACCCATCACGAGCCTCATACGTGTTGACCATTTGGTCCCTATCACACCCCACGTGTCCCACTCGTGCCTTTGAATTTGACCCCACCTGTCTCGTCTCTTCGATTTGACCCGTAAACCCCATTACCCATCTAACTCGCCATCACAAAGCACCCGATCAATAAGAAATCAACATGATTTGCCGGTAATTTCCAGCAACGCAGGTTAAATTCCTGAGTGCCTCAGCCCCAGGATAGTTCGGCGTGCACATAGTGGGCGTATGTTCGTGGGCCGGACGCCCACTCACGTCACATACCTCAGCACTTAGACGCCGAACCGTTGAAATGGATGCCTATAGCGCCGGATACTGCATGCAGGTTCCGGCTTTGGCTCCGGGCGAATCGACCTTCATAAAGCCAACGGCTAATAGACATAAAACGTTATACACAGTAAGTTACGTCGGATTACGAACTCCGCTATTAAGTCTCACTGGCGCGCCTCGAACAAGCACTCAGCCCATATTGACGAAACTCCCTTTGCATAATTTCGACTCCTCACCCCTGCCCGCACCCATCTTTCACCACCTGACGTGGCGCCCACGTAATGCCGCACTTACGACCTACGATAAGCTGTTACAACTCGGTAAGTTCTAACGTAATCGAATCGCGGTAACTTTGTAACGACGCTGATTAAACTGATAGCGCGACGCGGCGCATCGTGATTCTCGCCGCGTTGGGCTTTTCTCTCCGGGGCGAAGAAAGGAAAAGTGGGGATGTTGGGTGCTGCATAGTTGAGACGAATGGGTTGATTGCGACTGATACTCTGATGGGTGTGGCACGCTTAATATTTTTTCAGCGACGTGTCAGGAGCGGTGGGAAGATCTTAACATTTTAATGGCTTGATAAGCTGAGCCTTTGGGGACGGGCGACGTGTATGTGCGTTGAGAGTGTATTTGGCTTTGGTGGAAACACGCGATTGAGCCGAAAGGCAAAGATATGCCTTTGTAATAACTGCTGCCGGCTTCAAACCGCTTCGACCGCAAAGAATCAATATATTACATTGAATACTTAACATAGTGATCAGTACAAATTTTACGTTATATTCGGGATATCAAAATTGTTTTGCTTGTTATTTTAACACTTTAACGACCGCTGGCCAATTAATCAACTTTTCGGTTCTAAGTGCTATTTACCGGTAGCCGATTAATCGGTTTTTCAGTGGTCAACGGTCATATTAGATAAAATAAATATCAGATGATATTATGACATTTCTAAATGACAATAAAATTACACTGCTTTGAAACCAAAGGATTCTCAACAACACATTCGGTATTTTTCAGTTATAAAGCTTTACAAATAGGCACATACACAATTCCTGCACGATATCTAAAACAGAATCGGTCGTTAGTGAGTGGCATCTTCAGTCAATAAAATTACACTGCTTTGAAACCAAAGGATTCTCAACAACACATTCAGTATTTTTCAGTTATAAAGCTTTACAAATAGGCACATACACAATTTCTGCGCGATATCCAAAACAGAATCGGTCGTTAGTGAGTGGCATCTTCAGTCAATAAAATTACGCTGCTTTGAAACCAAAGGATTCTCAACAAGAGATTCAGTATTTTTCAGTTATAAAGTTTTACAAATAGGCACATACACAATTCCTGCACGATATCCAAACAGCGTCGGTCGTTAGTGAGTGGCATCTTCAGTCAATAAAATTACACTGCTTTGAAACCAAAGGATTCTCAACAACAGATTCAGTATTTTTCAGTTATAAAGTTTTACAAATAGGCACATACACAATTCCTACGCGCTATCGAAAACAGAATCGGTCATTAGTGAGTGGCATCTTCAATCAATAAAATTACACTGCTTTGAAACCAAAGGATTCTCAACAACACATTCAGTATTTTTCAGTTAGAAAGCTTTACAAATAGGCACATACACAATTCCTGCGCGATATCCAAAACAGCGTCGGTCGTTAGTGAGTGGCATCTGCAGTCAATAAAATTACACTGCTTTGAAACCAAAGAATTCTCAACAACAGATTCAGTATTTTTCAGTTATAAAGCTTTACAAATAGGCACATACACAATTCCTGCCCGATATCCAAAACAGAATCGGTCGTTAGTGAGTGGCATCTTCAGTCAATAAAATTACACTGCTTTGAAACCAAAGGATTCTCAACAACAGATTCAGTATTTTTCAGTTATAAAAATGTACAAATAGGCATATGCAGAATTCCTGCGCGATATCCAAAACAGAGTCGGCCCTTAGTGAGTGGCATCTTCAGTCAATAAAATTACACTGCTTTGAAACGAAAGGATTCTCAACAACACATTCAGTATTTTCCAGTTATAACAATTTACAAATAGGCACATACACAATTCCTACGCGATATGCAAAACAGCGTCGGTCGTTAGTGAGTGGCATCTTCAGTCAATAAAATTGAACTGCTTTGAAACCAAAGGATTCTCAACAACAGATTCAGTATTTTTCAGTTATAAAGTTTTACAAATAGGCACATACACAATTCCCACGCGATATCGAAAACAGAATCGGTCGTTAGTGAGTGGCATCTTCAGTCAATAAAATTACACTGCTTTGAAACCAAAGGATTCTCAACAACACATTCAGTATTTTTCAGTTAGAAAGCTTTACAAATAGGCACATACAGAATTCCTGCGCGATATCCAAAACAGAGTCGGTCCTTAGTGAGTGGCATCTGCAGTCAATAAAATTACACTGCTTTGAAACCAAAGGATTCTCAACAACAGATTCAGTATTTTTCAGTTATAAAGTTTTACAAATAGGCACATACAAAATTTCTGCGCGATATCCAAAACAGAGTCGGTCGTTAGTGAGTGGCATCTGCAGTCAATAAAATTACACTGCTTTGAAACCAAAGGATTCTCAACAACACATTCAGTATTTTTCAGTTATAAAGCTTTACAAATAGGCACGTACACAATTCCTGCACGATATCCAAAACAGAATCGGTCGTTAGTGAGTGGCATCTTCAGTCAATAAAATTACACTGCTTTGAAACCAAAGGATTCTCAACAACACATTCAGTATTTTTCAGTTATAAAGCTTTACAAATAGGCACATACACAATTCCTGCGCGATATCCAAAACAGAGTCCGTCGTTAGTGAGTGGCATCTTCAGTCAATAAAATTACACTGCTTTGAAACCAAAGGATTCTCAACAACAGATTCAGTATTTTTCAGTTATAAAGGTTTACAAATAGGCACATACACAATTCCTGCACGATATCCAAAACAGAGTCGGTCGTTAGTGAGTGGCATCTTCAGTCAATAAAATTACACTGTTTTGAAACCAAAGGATTCTCAACAACACATTCAGTATTTTTCAGTTAGAAAGCTTTACAAATAGGCACATACACAATTCCTACGCGCTATCCAAAACAGAATCGGTCGTTAGTGAGTGGCATCTTCAGTCAATAAAATTGCTCTGCTTTGAAACCAAAGGATTCTCAACAACACATTCAGTATTTTTCAGTTATAAAACTTTACAAATAGGCACATACACAATTCCTGCGCGATATCCAAAACAGTGTCGGTCGTTAGTGAGTGGCATCTTCAGTCAATAAAATTGCACTGCTTTGAAACCAAAGGATTCTCAACAACACATTCAGTATTTTTCAGTTATAAAAATTTACAAATAGGCACATACACAATTCCTGCGCGATATCGAAAACAGAGTCGGTCGTTAGTGAGTGGCATCTTCAGTCAATAGCGGTCGGTAAAGTGTTAACAAGAACTCATTTTGACGGTATGAGGATTTTTACTATAACAGCAGCATATCTGCGACAAACTACACCGTACCGGAAGGTTTAGCAAAAATTTGGCCGAGTATATACACCTGCGGCATGACACAGATGGTATGCGGAAAAATGCATATTAAATCTACATGTTAAGTAGTGGAGACATAACAACCCCGCAGTGATCGCCAGGTTTACGACACGAAGGAAAGCAAAATTTTCTTCTTTCTAGATTACAATTTACGCCAATGTGAACGCTGGCTAAAAAATTTGCTATTTGCGCACGGAAACCGGTTATAAAAATGTCAAGCTAGAATTTACGTAGTTTCTCGAATTTAATCGGTACGAAGGTTCTGGCGGCAATGTGGTGGTGATTGGATCAGTTGGTTTAAACGAATTTGAAATAGACTCCGGGAAATTCGTGAAAGGTTATTGATTTCTGCGTTCATTACTTTGGGCGTGGAAACGGAGGCCGCGCCCGATGATCATGCGAATGAAGATTCCGAAACTGTTGGCGTGCCTAGTGGACGATCATAAAACCGCTAGGGGCGATCATATTATGTCAAGGCTTAGCCCTGATCCTGTATACTCTGAAGCACTTGCAAAGTATCTGTTGAATTTGGCTCTAACTGAAGTTCCACGATATCTTGGGGCTTGTTCGTATGTTCGGAGATTAACCGTGTATCTTAAAGTTATGCCTTAACAACATAAGAAAGCAGAGTAAGGTTCTTGGGCGAAGAAGTCAAAATCTGACCTTCGCAAGCGTCGTCAAAATATCAAAGACCGTGACACTAGATATATGACACTCATTTTATTAATAAAATTGCAGAAAGTATTATTACTGTTTTCTATCTACGGTTGCTGAGTTTTATTGGTGGATGCGGATATATAACCAAATTCATATGACACTCATGAATTTTATTAATAAAATTGCAGAAAGTATTATTACTGTTTTCTATCTACGGTTGCTGAGTTTTATTAGTGGATGCGGATATATAACCAAATTCACTTGGTTTGCAGGCTACTGATTTGGAAATTATGTGTATTATACAGCTGCGTGTTTTTCCGGATACTCGTAAATCATTAGGTTATCATATCATAAATTGGGAAGGAAAGGAAACATTACATGTGGACAATATCTCGACACATTGGATTAATCGTTTGTGTCCCAAGGGCCACTGGAAAAATCTGAGCGAGAAATACGAAGCGCGTCATAGCGCATTTATTGAATAAGAGTAACTAGAAATACTGACAGGTACGGAAAAAGTGTGTTATTTGTATGGTTTACCTGTAAAAGCGTAACGATGCAAAGTACCAGTAAATTGGCCGCGTACACTTCGACAGAATGCAAACACATCGTCAATCGCGTAACGCGGTCAAGTGCAGTAACACTTTTCAAACAATTCAAACGGTTCAAACAGTTGAATCATACTTTGAAGCGGTCACAAACCATGAAAGCACTATGCGGTCATCCACGGGGTTGTCTCATCGGTGCAACTGTTGTTTGGGTTCTGGTTCAGATAGGCTACGCTTTTAATTATTTTACGGTTTTATTTTACGTTCTTGTACGACTAGTTGTTGCTGTTTTATACTCAGAATTCAAATCTGTATTTCCTTGTAAAGAAATCTAAGTTTGTAATTGTTATAATTTTGTTTGGATATCTACGTCCGACGAAGTATTGGCTTAACCCTTTGCACTCCTATGTCGAGCGTGACTCGACATCAGTTTTTATATCAGGAGCTCCTTTGTCGAGTCCCACTCAACATTTTTTCATGTCTAAATAAATAGATGTTTGCACACGTTATCGACGCTCTCGGAATGTCACTAGAAGGGCTAGACATTCAGGTAATCGAAGAGAAATAAAAGAACCGGATGTGATCACAGATTATAATAAAAATATGGGTGGTGTCGATGTGGCGAACCAATACGCGACATCTTATTGTTTTTTACGTCGAGCACTCAAGTGGTGGAGGAAATATTTCTTTTGGGGATTAGAAATCTTCATAGTAAATGCGTATATATTATACAAAGAAAAAAGAAAAAAACAAGGAACAAGACATATAGTCCACAAAAATTTCGCGAACAAATTTTGTCGATGCTTACTCGTGATTATCGTGCTCCAAATATCAAATTGGGGAGGCTTGGAACACATGATAAACTCGATCGCTTAGATGGAAAGCCTCATTTCATTTTCGTACATCCCGAAAGAAAACATAAAGCCTGTGCAGTTTGCTCAAACAGAAAAATACCTGGAGGGAGAAGAAAAACCACCTATTTTTGCGAAACGTGCGAAAGAAAAGCAGGGTTGCATCTTGGAAGTTGTTTCAAAAGATGTCATACGCTTGAAAATTTAAAAATACGACAATAGTGTAAATAAAACTGGTATTTGAGTGAATTTGTTTCTTTCTTTATTTATATAAATTGCCTTATTTTTTAGTTAAAGTAAATTTCAAGTAAAACGCTTAAAAGCGTTGGGAGTTGCTGGTAACGAAATTGAAATAAAATTCGGAGTGCAAAGGGTTAAAAGATTTGAACAAACTATTGCTACGAATGGTAAAACTAAAATATAATTTGTGAAGGTGTTGAAGCCGAACTATTTTCCATGATTCTGCAAATGTACTGATTGTAGGTTTGCAGAACTACTGGCGTAACAATTTAAACAAACTATTGCTATGAATGGTAAAATCGAAATATACGTTGTGAAGGTTGGAACCGAAGTGTTTCCAATGTATGATGAACGTACTAATTGTATGTTTCCAAAACTAAATTTCCGACGCTTGACCGCATTTTTCCCACCCCGCAGAAAGTGTGGAATTGATATCACCTCAAATCTTTGAACCCGCTCACAGGTTCCGAACACGGACCTTTCTCAATATAATCGAAACCACGCGGTAACTCCACGAGTTGCTGACAGCGTATCGGACAAAAATGGACGTAGTTCGCAAATGAGCTTAGGCGTCGGCCAAAGAGCAGAGTTTGGCACGCAACTTCTCTCCCACCCGCGCGTGGCGTCAGTAAAACAGCCCGCGTTGCTTCAACTCTGTGCAAACATGGAATTGGGAACGCTAATGGGTCGCGAGCTTTATTAGGCGCCGCCTGTAATTCCTGTACTCGCCGATCTTCAATTACATATCGGAGGGTTCCGCATTAGCGTAAAATATTAGCCCCGCCGATTATTACGCGCGTGTTAGCGGAAAATAAATTCGCGGCGAAATTCAAAGGGGTCCTAGGTGATTATCCGGCACTGAAGTAGTCATTGTTGTGTGGAATGCGATGAATCATAATTAAAATACCTGTGATGCGCACCAATCACGAGAGGCCTCCTTCGCTACCGATTTTTGTTTGAAAAGGGAAGGGGAATGAAGGAGTGGTAGATTGTTGCGTTCCCTGGAACCTGGGCATTCCACCGGAGATTTGTAAAGAGATCGGACGTATTATTGTAAAATAAAGATTTCGCAATATTATTGTTTCGCTTAATTCTAACACGCGTATTCCGATGTTTCGGCTCTTCGGGAGATACAGGATCCGTGTAGGTAAACTTTCTGTATGCAACGGGATGGATGCGGATGTTTCGAACTTTTGTGTGCGCGACGAAAAGACGAGTAGGCCTTCGCGTGCGCGGCGTGTGGTATAATGACACTAAATTGGAAAGCATCAAATAAAATCGGAAAATAAGAATGTTCAAAGGGAAATCAAATGAAATATGAAATGAAAATTATCGAAGGCAAATCGAATAAAAAATCGTCAAACTGAATCAAATGAAAAATCGTCAAATAGAAATCAGCAAATCAAATGAAGAATCACCAAATAAAGATCATCAAGTTTAACACGTTGACTGCCAAGCACATTTTGCTATGTTAGAACTAAGATTGTCGCATTTCTTGGAACCTGGGCATTCCACCGGAGATTTGTAAAGAGTTCGGACGTATTATTGTAAAATAAAGATTTCGCAATTTATCTCTTCTCTTGATTCTAACACGCATGTTGGCGGAAAATACATTTGCGGCGAAATTCAAAGGGTTCTTAGGTGGTTGTCCGGCACTGAAGTAGTCATTGTTGTGCGGAATGCGATGAGTCATAATCAAAATACCTGTGATGCGCACTTGTCACGAGAGGCCTTCTTTGCTACGGATTTTTGTATGAAAAGGGAGGGGAATAAAGGGGTGGTAGAGTGTTGCATTCCATCGGAGAATTGTAAAGAGATCGGACGTATTATTGTAAAATAAAGATTTCGCAATTTATCTCTTCTCTTGATTCTAACACGCATGTTGGCGGAAAATAAATTTGCGGCGAAATTCAAAGGGGTCCTAGGTGATTGTCCGGCACTGAAGTAGTCATTGTTGTGCGGAATGCGGAGTCATAATCAAAATACCTGAAATGCGCACCTATCATGAGAGGCCTCCTTCACTTCGGATTTTTGTTTGAAAAAGGGAAGGGGAATAAATGGGTGGTAGAGTGTTGCATTCCATTGGAGAATTGTGAAGAGATCGGACGTATTATTGCAAAATAAAGATTTCGCAATTTATCTCTTCTCTTGATTCTAACACGCGTGTTGGCGGAAAATAAATTTGCGGCGAAATTCAAAGGGGTCTTAGGTGATTGTCCGGCACTGAAGTAGTTATTGTTGTGCGGAATGCAAAGAGTCATAATCAAAATACCTGTGATGCGCACCTGTCATGAGGCCTCCGCTACGGATTTTCGTTTGGAAAAGGGAAGGCGAATGAAGGGGTGGTAGAGTGTTGCATTCCCTGGAACCTGGACATTCTACCGGAGATTTGTAAAGAGATCGTACGTATTATTGCAAAATAAAGATTTCGCAATATTATTGCTTCGCTTAATTCTAACAAAAGTATTAGCGGGAAATAAATTTGCGGCGAAATTCAAAGGGGTCTTAGGTAATTATCCGGCACTGAAGTAGTCATTGTTGTGCGGAATGTGATTTTTGTTTGGAAAAGGGAAGGGGAATGAAGGGGTGGTAGAGTGTTGCATTCCCTGGAACCTGGACATTCCACCGGAGATTTGTAAAGAGATCGAACGTATTATTGCAAAATAAAGATTTCGCAATATTATTGCTTCGCTTAATTCTAACAAAAGTATTAGCGGGAAATAAATTTGCGGCGAAATTCAAAGGGGTCTTAGGTGATTGTCCGGCACTGAAGTAGTCATTGTTGTGCGGAATGTGATTTTTGTTTGGAAAAGGGAAGGGGAATGAAGGGGTGGTAGAGTGTTGCATTATCTGGAACTTGGGCATTCCACCGGAGAATTGTAAAGAGATCGACCGTATTATTGCAAAATAAAGATTTCGCAATATTATTGCTTCGCTTAATTCTAACAAACATATTAGCGGAAAATAAATTTGTGGCGAAATTCAAAGGGGTCTTAGGTGATTGTCCGGCACTCAAGTAGTCATTGTTGTGCGGAATGCGATGAGTCATAATCAAAATACCTGTGATGCGCACTTGTCACGAGAGGCCTTCTTTGCTACGGATTTTTGTTTGAAAAGGGAGGGGAATAAAGGGGTGGTAGAGTGTTGCATTCCCTGGAACCTGGACATTCCACCGGAGAATTGTAAAGAGATCGTATGTATTATTGCAATATAAAGATTTCGCAATATTATCGCTTCGCTTAATTCTAACAAAAGTATTAGCGGGAAATAAATTTGCGGCGAAATTCAAAGGGGTCTTAGGTGATTGTCCGGCACTGAAGTAGTCATTGTTGTGCGGAATGTGATTTTTGTTTGGAAAAGGGAAGGGGAATGAAGGGGTGATAGAGTGTTGCATTCCCTGGAACCTGGACATTCTACCGGAGATTTATAAAGAGATCGACCGTATTATTGCAAAATAAAGATTTCGCAATATTATTGCTTCGCTTAATTCTAACACGCGCGCTTACGCGGATGATTTATTCAGCGCGTGTCACTCGCTCGACGTGGCCCGCGGCGAAATCTAGCGGAGCGGAAAAAATGTCGGAGAAAATGGACCGAATCGAGGGAAAATCGAGGTGGCAAATCCTTCGAATCGTTCTCCGAGCGCACGCTCCTGCTGGGAGGAAGCCGCACGAGAATTACGCCGAGCCAAGTTGCGCCAATAACGGTTCTACCTGCTCTTACGTGGGGGCAATAAGATGTTTTTATGTTTTCTCACGTGTTCGACATTGCGATCTGATAAAATTCCCATGTCGATCGAGTATGGCCCTCGAATGGCCCCATATCGTCCGCCCTGCGTATAATCCAACTTCGAGTTTGCTCTTAGTTTAGGAGCTGGCTTTAATGCTTTCACGTGAGCTGATAGCTATACGCGTCCCTAATATCTAGCATGAATACGCACGGAGAATAATGGCGAATATAAATGTGCTGAAATTTTCAGGACAGATACCTTTGCGAGGTCTAATATGTGCAGTAGTAGTTTTTTAAGAGTCGGAAAGGTTTGAAATCGTTGGGATATGAAATACAAACGTGAATGTTCATTGTTAGGAGTTCAATGAATAATATCGAACGAGTGACACGTAACAGAAACGTAATTTCATAACGTATTATTACCTAATGTATTATAATCGAAGTGAAGATGTGTAGCTAAATTAATAATTTAATTTCTTTTGGCTGCGCTGCCCGTAATTTCTCATGGGTTCACCGTTTAGCGTGTATACAATTGAATCTACATATTCACTTATCTTACAAAGTGTTTCTTCGATCTCATCTCGGACAAGATGTATTTTGCTTGCTACGGTAAACGCGATCAAATTGATGAAACGTTGGAAAATCTACGAAACTGATTAATTTTGCACATGTACCATCGAGACATAACTGATTTATGGGCGGTATCATTAGTTATAGACATCGCCACGTGGGTGCTATCAAGCGTAACCTCGTTTATGTATGTTTTCTTTTTGTTCTTTCTTCTCTTTTCACTTATTCTTAGTCACGTATAAGTAACAGCCTTGAGAGAAGACATTTCGACCGGTATGATTGCACATATTTTGTTATGCGTGGAAAAATGCATTGATGGAAAGCACGTAATACTTAACACTTAACCAACCGCGCACTTTTCGCAAGTAGCGCAAACTGATCATAAATAGTTGAAAGACGGAAACAAGGTATAAATGTTATTGTAACGGTGCAATTATGGTCGTGTGTTGGGTGTAGTCGGTGAAAAGACATAAAAATCAATTTAAATGATGTGATGAAGTATTTTTCGGTCGTTTAACCAAAACCTGAGCTTAACGATAAATTACATTATTTAAACGTGAAACTAAAAGTATGTCACGTACTTTAGTATCTTGTGTTATTATATTATATTATGAAATTTCTGTTACTAATATAATATTTTTAAGTATATAGCTAACGTGGTAACGTTTTCCATGAGCGTTATTTGAATTTATGTGACAAGTTTTATTGAAAATTATGTTTTATAAAAGCATAAATTGTTTGACAATTTGCGCATAATTATAGTACAAACCTGTCCATATAACACGCAAAAAAGTAAACACAATAAAAGGCAACGCGTTGTTAAGGAAAAAGTGGGAGATCTCCCCATTCGATCACGTAACGACTTACTTCAAAAAGGCAAAATCTCCCCATTCGGTTGGCTAAGTCTTAATCACTGGTTTCTTCATTTTTTTTCTACACAGCAATGACGAATTAAATCCCGCGGAAAAACAATTGATTTACCATAAAAGCTTATGGAATTTTTAGACGCATCTTGACGCAATGAGAAATAATCAAATATTCTGCTACTGTATATGCAAAATAGCACCGCACTGCTAATGGCTGCGACGTGACATTAAACTTACAGCAAAAACATAATCGAGCAGCACACGTAAATGTAAAAAATGCACGTCCACGTCGAATGTCCGGAAAAGCGCGGACCGAAACAGCGCGTTGGAGAAAAGCCAGCGGCAAAAGAATAATCTATTTACATGAACATCAGCGATATCTCACGTTCGCGCGGTTCGAAGAAAATGACGCATAGACTCGAAAACAGCACATTTCGCAATGCTGTTAGCCCCGCACGGCCACCGTCGGTACGGGATGGAATTTATTCGGCACGAATTCCTCTTATATCTGCTTTAATATTTTCAACGCTCCCGCGGAGAATATACCGGCAGGCACTCACCGCGCTCTGAATATTGATAGCCAAAGAGAACATTCAATTCGCTCGATCTCTTTTGAATCATATTTGGAAGTATTACCTGATCTGAAGATTCTCTCAACGCGCAAACTAGGGCCGCATAGACATATAATCGTGCGCCCGATATAAGCCAGCACAATGATGTAACTTCATCGCGTATGCCATAAGATGAACGAAAAAATGACCAATACTTAACCGTTTGGATCCCAAAGGTTATTCAGAATATGTTGTCGAGAAATACCAAGCAGCGCGATAGCGTTTTCTTCAATTTATGTCGGAAAACGTCAAATGAGGCAACAGCGGTTGAGTTCATCAAATAAATATAATTTAAAGTAATGGAAATTAGAGACAAAATGTTTTGTTCACATGGTTCACACCAAAACAGTAACTATGCGAAGAATAATTATCAGTAAAATTGTACGCGTATCGTCAATAGCGCATCGCGATAAAACTAGTGGGACTTTTCGACATGAAACTTGAACAGCGCGATCGCGCTGCATGGGACTCAAACGGTTAAGGAGGCGTCTCTACTGATATTTGAAGATTCTCCGCGCAAACTAGGGCCGCATAGACATATAATCGTGCGCCCGATATAAGCCAGCACAATGATGTAACTTCATCGCATATGCCATAAGATGAACGAAAAAATGACCAATACTTAACCGTTTGGATCCCAAAGGTTATTCAGAATATCTTGTCGAGAAATACCAAGTAGCGCGATAGCGCTTGCTTCAATTTATGTCGGAAAACGTCAAATGAGGCAACAGCGGTTGAGTTTATCAAATAAATATAATTTAAAGTAATGGAAATTAGAGACAAAATGTTTTGTTCACATGGTTCACACCAAAACAGTAACTATGCGAAGAATAATTATCAGTAAAATTGTACGCGTATCGTCAATAGCGCATCGTGATAAAACTAGTGGGACTTTTCGACATGAAACTTGAACAGCGCGATCGCGCTGCATGGGACTCAAACGGTTAAGGAGGCGTCTTTACTGATATTTGAAGACTCTCAACGCGCAAACTAGGACCGCATAGATATATAACCGTGCATCGGATATAAGCCAGCACAATGATGTAACTTCATCGCATATGCCATAAGATGAACGAAAAAATGACCAATACTTAACACGTTGAACGCCCAGCGTAAATCGGTGAAGTTTCTCCCGGGGCCCAAATCCGGGAGTGTAAACAGCGCGATAAGGAAGAGCGATACAATGCAATGCGTCGTATGAATATAACTACAGTTTATTTTTTTGAAAGAGTATTAGAAGATAACTTTGTAGAAGGTGCTTACAAAGTATAAAGGGCCTCAAAGTGGGGAATGCGATGAGCGTTCCGGAAAAAAATTCACTATGAATATCTCATGGCATTTACATTAGAACTTTCAGTCTCCTCAGAACCTTTAGTTGTCTCAGAACTTTCAGTTTCTTCAAACCAGTCAGTCAAACAGTATTTTTTGCATATTTTTGACATCTTTATTTACTTCTTGATCCCTAAAATGTTCGTTAGACAGCGCAAAAGTGTAGATGAAAGTGAGCCGAGTGGTGACGAAGAAGTATTCAGGTTCCGATGGAATTAAAAAAGTTAGAAATATTCTTGTGTCAAGTTCAAGCTCGGAGAATGAGGATTTGTATGAGAGTGAAGATTTTGAAGAACTATTAGAAAACCTGGCTATAGAAGAAGAGAATGAACAGATTGATACTGTCGGTTCATCCGACAATATCCAGTTCGGTGCTACGCAAAACGGAGGGAAACTCTCGAACGCCAGGACGAAAAAAAAATTTGCAAAAACTATAACATATTGTCCAGAGTGTCCACAGTCACCTCAATTATGTTTAAAATGTTTTAACGAATACTATAAGTAATAAAATATTATAATATTTTAGAACCAAATAGTATATTATATAAAACCAAATATAAGTATATTTTTAATGTTTCTTTTTGTTTATTTTATAGTTCCTTGTTACTTTCAGTTGTTT
This sequence comes from Cryptocheilus praepositus, assembly GCA_033815515.1. Classification (NCBI taxonomy): domain Eukaryota; kingdom Metazoa; phylum Arthropoda; class Insecta; order Hymenoptera; family Pompilidae; genus Cryptocheilus; species Cryptocheilus praepositus. The sequence continues at coordinate 1,940,663 of JAWWQZ010000087.1, forward strand.
ATACTCATCATAATTATGTTACAAATAAAACTATCATAAATTACCTCAAAAATCCTGTTTTAATTGGACGAAGAATAGCGTCAATTTCAAGGTTCCAATTTTTACGTGATGTAACTATCAATCCGCCGTCTGGGGAAACATAGCCGTCACCCAGATCTGGGTTCCGTGGCGTTCAACGTGTTAAGGAGGCGTCTCTACTGATATTTGAAGATTCTCTCAACGCGCAAACTAGGGCCGCGTAGATATATAACCGTGCATCGGATATAAGACATCACAATGATGTAACTTCATCGCATATGCCGTAAGACGAAAGAAAAAATGACCATTATTTAAGGGGGCATTGTTTTTAGCGGATAAAAATATGAATTTCGGCAAATTTGTAACAGAATGCTTGATGTACGGATTTACATTTTTTTGGATGTCTCTACTGATATTTGAAGATTATCCGCGAATTTTTCTTAGCACGCATGTATAGTCATGGTGACGGCACGTGTCATTGAAGATGTGACCGTAACAAAAACATAGTAAAAATATAAATAAACGGTCTTATGACATATGAACGTCAGTGTTATGGTTGCCACCGAGAGAGTATCAAGCCAACAGAAAATCAGGGACAATTTGCTGCTTTATGCAATAGGAGAGTACGTCTTCACGAATTACGTTGTGGGCGGTAAGCACAATGAAGCATAATAAATGCTGTTTCGAGAAGAACGCATTTACCTGGTGTAGTTATCAATGTTATTTCACAACATTGGACAGCTTTTCATGTAGTTTATGGTTTTTTCCAGAATTCTCCGCAATGACTTAACATTTTTCATAAACTACGATTCTGAGAAACATAAGCCCGCAGTCCGAACAACATTTGTCTTCGAATACACTTAAATTTCAAGGTTCCATCTTATTTTTTTACGTGATGTAACTATCAATGTTATTTCACAACACAACATTGGGGAACTTTTCACACAGTTTATGATTTTCTCACAATTCTCCGCAATGTCTTAACATTTTTTCATAAAATACGATTCTAAGAAGCCTGAATCAGCTTTTATGTAAATGTGTCAAAATACATACGTATAATCCCGCAAGTCTGAACAAAATTTATCTTCCAATGCACTTAAACTTCAAGGTTCCAATGTTCTGGCTTGTGCGTCGCAACTAAAATAAGCCGCCAACTTCGGCTTTACTTAGAGCAATTTCCTCCTAGAGCAACAATCCAACGACCTTAAACTCCCAAGAACCGTAAAGTCAAACATTTTTCCGCGTTTACCTACGAGCGCGCCGCTCCCTTAAGTAAGCGCAGACAAGGAAACGTCATAAATTGCACGACGCGAAAAAAACTGGAAAGTCTTCGCACCGTGTTGGATACCAAGGGTGCGCGGGACGTTCCATCCGTGGGGCCTACAAACACAAAGTAGCCTTGTCAGGCGCTGTACACCGGCGGAATGTCGCTTTTATTAACGACATTAACATATCGCCGATGGAGATTACAAAATGAGGGTCGAACTGTTTGCAAGCGAGGGTTCCCGCGGGATTGTCTTAAGCTCTGCGCGCTTTAAAATGCTAATGCCTCACAGCCGTCTGCGCCTTTATTACGCGGCGCCAGTTTATATTAATGCGAGGACAGTTTGCCCGGCTCCGCAGACTGCGGCGTACACCCTGTTTTACAGGCATTGTGTTAAGCCCTGCACTCTGCACGCATCTGTCCGCATAATTCACCGTTTCGTCGCATGATGCCACAGCTTCCCACATCACTCAGCTCGCTACGCGTTTATAGCTTGCCGCAGCAAACGTGTATACTGAACGAGGCGTTTTCCGAATCACGTCAAGTCGCCGTCGCTTGTCCGAAAGCTTCGAATTTTTCCTTATTTACGTTTCTTGGCTTTCGGCGGTTTATTATGAAATGTTGAACAACGTATTTTTTTGCTGGAAGTTTTGTAACTTGCAAGCACTCGCTGTCGGAATCGCCCATGGAAGACACAGGTAGACAATATAGGTAGTACCATATATGACGATCTAGCATGTGGGAAGACTCCTTAACACGTTGACTGCTAAGCGTATTTTACTATATTAGAACGGCGATGCTGTGAAATATTACAGCGTTCGACTGAATTATGCAAAATGTAAATAATGTGCAGGTATTGGAAACGAAAGAATCGCATCACTATTCTAATAACAACTGCATTTATAACATAATAATTGCTACCTTGCGAATATTTTGGATCTTCAGTAAAATCTCTTGCGTCGGTCAGTGGAGAAAAATTAAAAAAATACCCAATCGGTAGCATTTATAATTTTGTACATGCAATTAACACGTTGACTGCCGTGCATATTTTGCTGTATTAGAACGGCGATGCTGTGAAATACTACAGCGTTTGACTGAATTATGCAAAATGTAAATAATGTGCAGGTATTGGAAACGAAAGGATCGCATCACTATTCTAATAACAACTGCATTTATAAAACAATAATTGCTACCCATTGAGAATATTTTGGATCTTCAATAAAATCTCTTGCGTCGGTCACCGGTGACCATTATGGCAGTCAAAGTGTTAACACGTTTATTGCCACGGTGGTCACCGGTAACTGGTGCAAGATTTTACTAAAAATGCAAAAAAGTCACAACGAAGTCAATTTGCAATCTTGTGAGACCAATTGATATTGAAACGGTGCTTCAATACGTTGGCTTCTAACAACGCCGCCTTGCCTTAATTTTGCACGATTTAATCATACTCTGCAATATTTCAACGCATTGCGGTTCTAACATAGCAAAATACGCTTGGCAACGTGTTAATTCGAATTCCAACGCGTGACGGGGCCGAAAATAAATACGAGATTAAATACGAAAATGACAAAATCACAATGAAGCGTATTTGCAATGTTGTAAAAGCAATTGATATTGGAACGGTGCTTCAATACTTTCACTTCTAACAATTCTGTGTTACCCATATTTTGCACGATTTAATTATACTCTGCAGTACTTCATCGCATCACGGTTCTAACATAGCAAAATACGCTTGGCAACGTGTTAATTCGAATTCCAGCGCGTGATGGGGCCGAAAATAAATACGAGAATAAATACGAAAATCACAAAATCACAATGGAGCCTATTTGCAATCTTGTAAAAGCAATTGATATTGGACCGGTGCTTCAATACTTTTGCTTCTAACAACTCTGTGTTACCATTATTTTGCACTATTTAATCATACTCTGCAGTACTTCATCGCATCGCGGTTCTAACATAGCAGAATACGGTGGGCAACGTGTTAATTCGAAATCCAACGCGTGATGGGGTCGAAAATAAGTACGAGAATAAATACGAAAATGACAAAATCACAATGAAGCCTATTTGCAATCTTGTAAAAGCAATTGATATTGGAACGGTGCTTCAATACTTTGGCTTCTAACAATTCTATGTTACCCTTATTTTGCACTATTTAACTATACTCTGCAGTACTTCATCGCATCGGCGGTTCTAACATAGCAAAATACGCTTGGCAACGTGTTAATTCGAATTCCAGCGCGTGACTGAACCGAAAATAAATACGAGATTAAATACGAAAATGACAAAATCACAATGAAGCGTATTTGCAATGTTGTAAAAGCAATTGATATTGGAACGGTGCTTCAATACTTTGACTTCTAACAATTCTGTGTTACCCTTATTTTGCACTCTTTAACTATACTCTGCAGTATTTAATCGCATCGCGGTTCTAACATAGCAGAATACGGTGGGCAACGTGTTAATTCGAATTCCAGCGCGTGACGGGGCCGAAAATAAATACGGAAATGACAAAATCACAATGAAGCCTATTTGCAATCTTGTAAGACCAATTGACATTGGAACGGCGTTTCAATACTTTGGCTTCTAACAACTCCGCGTTACCGTCATTTTGCACGATTTAATCATACTCTGCAGTATTTCATCGCATCGCGGTTCTAACATAGCAAAATACGCTTGGCAACGTATTAATTCGAATTCCAGCGCGTGACGGGGCCAAAAATAAATACGAGAATAAATACGAAAATGACAAAATTAGAATGAAGCCTATTTGCAATCTTGTAAAAGCAATTGATATTGGAACGGTGCTTCAATACTTTGTCTTCTAATAACTCTGTGTTATCTTTATTTTTCATATTTAATTATATTCTGCAGTATTTGATAGCATCGCTGTATTAACATAGTAAAATACGCTTGGCAGTCAACGTGTTAAACATTTCTCGCGCCTTTAAAATTCTGCGGTCAGTAACGTGCAAAGTGGGAAAATATGAAAAATTGTCTCCTGTTTATCGCTGAGGTAAAAAGTCTGAAACGATTTCATTTGTTTATCAGTTATACATGGTCGAACAGAGTAGAGTCAGGTATAACGAAGTTAATTGCCGCTACCCCAAAACCTCCACATTTTCCCAGACAACCTACACATCTCCGCCCTCAAATGTTTTCCCCCAGGTTGGCCCGCGCTCCGTAAAAAATGCGCGCTTCCTTTCATTACTGCGTACGCGTTGAAATTTAAGACTCGCAGACCGCGTTCCTGAAGATAACGGATCGTCCGTGAAGCCGAGAAAAATGGCGCGACAGTGGGCCGGCGAACGAGCTCGTCGAAGGAAACAAATGAAAGTCATGATAAATCTGACGCGCGTAACCGTCCACGTCGTTGTCCTCTCGCTTTTTCTCAGATCTTCTCTCGCTCGAGCCGCGTCGTGCACCTGGGGGGATATTTTTTTTCGGTAATAGAAGCTTAAGGGATGATTTATCCTGAGGAATCGTGTAGCGTCGTCTTGTCCTGGGCTTACCCACGCTGCCGAGCAATTCGTGTGCCTTCGTGTGCACGGAATTTTCCCGCTCGCACGCACACGCGCGCACCTTCGGGATACTCCCAGAAACCGGCATAATCCAATCTTGCCGGCGCGGCAAGGGAAAAGAAAAAAAAAGAATCACTCGCCATGGAGAGCTGTGTAGAATATCGCTTTCAGAGATCATAAAGTTCTTACGCTGCTCGACATACCGTCGCGCTCGACTCGCTGCTCCTGCGAAGCTGCAGGAAAATATCGGGAGCCGAAACGTGTTCGAGCAGTTCGCTCTTTTGTTCCAGTTTTCCTTTCACGATTCTGACGGGTTATTCGATTAGTTTAGCGGCGAGGTTCGTTTGTGGTCTACGTGGGTGCTCTTAAGGGGTAACATCCAGCTTAACCCATTCGAGACAACGATTTTTTTCAAACACGGTCCCCAGGAGCGATTTTTTTTCTTTATGTTGTTCATTTTTAATAAAAAAACATGTTTACTATGGAAATCACCCAATTTGACGGATTTCAAACTTTGAAATGAAACACGCAAAAAACCATACAAATAATCTTAGCTACTTTGCATCGTAAATTCATAATTTCATTAAAAGAGTTTATAAACACAATTATTATTTCCTTAATCCATTCGAGACGACGATTTTTTTCGAACACGGTCCCCAGGAGCGAAATTTTTTTTACTTTATATTGTTCATTTTTAATGAAAAAAAAACATGTTTACTATGGAAATGACCCAATTCGTAAGTGAATTCACATAAATAAGATCATTGCACACCGGGTGTGCAGCGCGCTCCTCGGAAAATTTGTATTGCGCGGAGCGGATTGAACACCATGTGTGCAATGTAAGGTAAAATGTAAATACATCATTAAAAAGTGTATAAACATTTATTTCAAAAATAGTTAGATAATATAAAATCGTTATTTTGTTTTCAATAATAAAGAACAGAATATAATGCAAAGAAAATGTTTAACAGGTAGTAAAAAGTTAAAAAATATAAATCGAATAATGAAAAAAATAACATAAAAAAGAAATAAATTTTTAGAAAGATGTCTAAAGATAATAAAGTAATGTAACTCAGTAATAAAAAAGAAAATATAATTTGTAAATACATTTTTAGGAAATAGTACACTGATCGTAAAGTAATTTTATATTAGTTGGTTGATGGTAGCGCTTGAAACATTCTTCCAAACATAATCCAGGATTACCGACACAAGCAGGACAAGAGTAATTATTACGTTTATATTTTCTTTCTTTGTAGTACTGTCGGCAATTCATAGTATTTTACATCTAAGAAAGGCTTCAGATAATTTTGAGATTTTTTCTAAAACCAATGCCAAAGGTACTTTTTTCATTAGTTCAAGAAAAATCTTATTTCGGCGACTAGTTTACTCCGAATAACTGATAATTGCACATTACTGTTATTGCACACACGGTGTGCAATCGGTCTCAAATGGGTTAACTGTAATTAGTCATTCCCGCTTTTTAAAATATTTCAAAATAATATTCCAATATGGCCAAAAGAACCGACAGAAGTTTATTTTGAAGAATACCATACAATGGAGAACTATAAAATATAATTTTTAGAAAACATGACATTAAAACATATTATTGTATAAACATATAACAGAATAAATCTTGTTTATTTTTCATAATCTTGATAATTGTACATCTTTCAACAGAAATTAATTCCGACCACACACGGTAGATTTGCCAGATTCGTCAACTTAATGAGTTTCGAATTTCAGAATAACTGATAATTACACATTACTGTTATTGCACACACGGTGTGCAGGCCGTCTTATAGCCTCGGAAATCAATTGCACACACGGTGTGCAATCGGTCTCGAATGGGTTAAAAAATATTTTTGCCTATAAGACAAACAGTCCTTATTTTGAAGCCTCTAAAGTATCATATGTGACAAACCATTTTTTTTTTTTTTAATTTAAGGTAGATGTTTTCCCTTAAGTCATGTCAGTTGACACCAGGATATACTTGGCCGGGTAGCCGTACGGTCGTGTGTCGGGATATTCCCGCCACGTGCGTACGACTGTTGCGTAGTAAAGCTTTGCAGAGCTTGTATTATTGTGCCCTGTGTTTCTGATCTAAATAAATTAATTCAGAAAAATACACGTTGTATCTCAGAACGTAAGCCGCAGATTACCTGGAGTCATTACGACGGAAAAGAGTTGGAAGAGCAGTAGCACAGTGGTACAGCTGCATCTGCGCCCAGACCTTTCCAAGATATTATATTCGTGCACAGGACGAGTACTAAGAATAAGCAGCGTTGGTACATGTGAAAAATATGCGTAAGCGGAACTGACAGTACGTTATTAACGTATTGAGATGTAACAAAATATTCCTAGTGCTCTATCAAATTTCGTCCATTTCACTGCACAAGTATACACTGTGTGCAGTCCGATACACACTTGCTACTATTACCTCGACAAAAAATTTTGGAAAATTGACGATTTATTTTTCATCTGCGCCCAGACCTTGATCCAAGATATTATATTCATATCCTGCATGAAATACTAAGAATAAGCAGCGTTGGTACATGTGATAAAATAGCGCATCCGTGAGAACTGACAGTACGTTATGAACTGTTTGAGATGCAACAAAATATAATCGTTTTGTGACTGTCGACGAAACGTGGATCCATTTCACTGCCAGAGACCAAGGAACACTGTGTGCTGTAAATACACACTTGCGCTATTGCTCGACAAAAAGTATGTTATTGGTACGGAAATGTGATGGCCAGACCGTTTTCCAAGATATTATGATCTACATAGTGCTACAGGAGAAGAGAAAACAGCGTTGTACTATGTGAAAAATATGCGTAACCAGATTCTGACGCCGTTATTAACGTATTGAGATGTAACAAAATATTCCTAGTGCTCTTTCAACGATGACGTCCATTTCACTGCACAAGCTATACACTATGTGCTGAAATACACACTTGCGCCATCCGACAAAAAGTATTTTCCGGATTTGGTACTGTGTCATCTTTTTCGCCCAAACTTGAAAAAGTCTTTCCAAGATATTATATTCGTGCACAGGACGAGATCTAAGAAAACGCGTTTTTCAGACGGGTGAAAAATTGGAGCATCGCTGGATGAAGTGTATCTTGTTAAACGTATTGAGATGTAACAAAATAAATCGTCAATTTTCAAATTTCGTCCATTTCTTTTGCACAAGTACTTATCGGATACACTGTGTGCTGTAAATACACACTTGCGCTATTACCTCGACAAAAAGTATTTAAACGCCATTCACTGTAGCAACAGTTCAATTTCATCGTCCGACTCCAGTTTCCAAGATATTATACGGATAGCCAGGACGACTATCAATAAGATTAACACGTCTCCATTGAAAAATTGTAACGCTCCTGGAACTGACAGTGGGAACGTTATTAACGTATTGAAGAAACGTCAAAATATTCCTAGTGCTCTATCAAATTTCGTCCATTTCACTGCACAGAGTATACAAGATGTGTGCTTATATCCAATACCATTTCGCTGCGGCGCTGTTACGCTCTGACGAAAAAGTATTTAAGCGCGTTATCCGCGGCTTCTGCGCCTACCTTTTAAAAAATTAATCGTGCGCGCGCGTCTGGAAGCGGATAAGCGTTGGTAAATTTTAAAAATACTGCCGCAGCGGACACTGACAGTACAGTTATTGACAATTGAGATGTAACAAAATATTCCTAGTGCTCTATCAAATTTCGTCCATTTCACTGCACAAGTATACACTGTGTGCTGTAAATACACACTTGCGCTATTACCTCGACAAAAAGTATTTAAACGCCATTCACTGTAGCAACAGTTCAATTTCATCGTCCGTACTCCAGTTCTCACAGCTATTTACGGATAACCAGTTCTTACTATCAATATTCCGTATTAACACGTCTCCATTCCGCAAGTTGTAACGCTCCTGCGAATTCCAGAGTTCGGGTGGGAACATTAATTTTCGTTATAGGAAGAAACGTCAAACATTTCCGCCCAAACGGGTCCTCTCGGTACTTCGCGAGTTTCACGCTTCACCAGAGCAAGTTACAAGATTAATCCCGCTTATATCCAATGCCATTTCGCTGCGGCGCCTCAACTTCGCTCTGCGAAAAACGCTAAGCGCGTTATCCGCGGCTTCGGCTCTACGTGTTTAATTAAAAAATAATGCGCGCGCGCGTCTGGAAGCGGATAAAAGGGTAAAATTTTAACACGTTGACTGCCGCGGCGGACACTGAAGTCCGGCACAGAACATTCAATGACAAGCCCAGAGCAAGCAACCTCGGTAAAGAGGCGCAAAATTCGCAAGTAAAAACGTTCATGAGTTTATAAACGCAATGGATATTAAAATAGTGCTTTCAAGTGGGTGCACTGCATGTCAATATTTTACTTTCTAGTATTATAAATTCAAATAGACATGTGGCGTATGGTACCGTAAACCAAGGTAAGCAAAAGTGTGGTCGTGATAAGCTTCACAGAATATTTGCATTCCTCAGTACAGTCTTTTATCACTATACCACCATGTAATTCAACACTTTTTCCTACCACCTTGCTATTTACCGTAAGGCCAACTTTTGTCGAATAATTTATTAAAATCGCCGTCTATAATGTAATGGAGCAAAGTTTTGGGCGAAATAGAAAACACTACAGAAACATTGTGCCGTATTTTCAAAACAGAATATTCGCATTGCTCAGTACATTCTTTTACTACTACACCATCGTGTACTTCAACCTTTTTTCCTCCCACCTTACTATGTATTTATCGTAAGGCCAAATTCAATCGTATTGCTCAGTACAGTCTTTTACCACCGTGTATTTCAACCTTTTTTTGTACCACCCTACTATTTACCGTAAGGCCAATTTTTGTCAAATAATTCATTAAAATCGCCGTCTATAATGTAATGGAGCAAAGTTCCTGCGAAATGAAAAACACTGTAGAAACATTGTGCCGTATTTTCAAAACAGAATATTCGCATTGCTCAGTACATTCTTTTACCACTATTCCACCGTGTACTTCAACCTTTTTTCCTACCACCTTGCTATTTACCGTAAGGCCAACTTTTGTCGAATAATTCATTAAAATCGCCGCATATAATATAACGGGGTAAAGTTTGCGTGAAATGGATAACACTACAGAAACATTGCACCGAATTTTCGAAACAGAATATTCGCATTCCTCAGTACATTCTTTTACCACTGTACCACCGTGTACTTCAATATTTTTTGTTACCATTTTACTATTTACCGTAAGGCCAACTTTTGTCGAATAATTCATGAAAATCGCCGTCTATAATGTAATGGAGCAAAGTTCCTGGAAAATGGAACACACTGCAGAAACATTGTGCCGTATTTTCGAAACAGAATATTCGTATTGCTCAGTACAGTATTTTTCCACCGTGTATTTCAACCTTTTGTCGTACCACCTTACTATTTGCCGTAAGGCCAACTTCAATCGAAGAATTCATTAAAGTCGCCGCACATGATGTGACGGGGTAAAGTTCCCGTGAAATGGAAAACACTGCAGAAACCACGTGCCGTATTTTCGAAACAGAATATTCGCATCGCTCAGTACAGTCTTTTACCACTATACCACCGTGTACTTTAACCTTTTTTCCTACCACCTTACTATTTACCGTAAGGCCAACTTTTGTCGAGTAGTTTATTAAAATCGCCGTACATAATGTGACGGGGTAAAGTTCCCGTGAAATGGAAAACACTGCAGAAACAACGTGCCGTATTTTCGAAACAGAATATTCGCATTGCTCAGTACAGTTTTCTACCACTATACCACCGTGTACTTCGACCTTTTTTCCTACCACTTTACTATTTACCGTAAGGCCAACTTTTGTCGAATAATTTATTAAAATCGCCGCACATAATGTGACGAGGTAAAGTTTTGGGCGAAATAGAAAACACTGCAGAAACATTGTGCCGTATTTTGGAAACAGTATATTCGCATTCCTTAGTACAGTCTTTTACCACTATACCACCGTGGACTTCAACCTTTTTTCCTGCCACCTGACTATTTACCGTAAGGCCAACTTTTGTCGAATATTTCATTAATATTGCCGCACATAATGTAACGGAGCAAAGTTCCTGGAAAATGGAAAACACTGCCGAAACAACGTGCCATATTTTCGAAACAGAATATTCGCATTGCTCAGTACAGTTTTCTACCACTATACCACCGTGTACTTCGACCTTTTTTCCTACCACCTTACTATTTACCGTAAGGCCAAGTTTAATGGAATAATTTATTAAAATCGCGGCATATAATGTGACGGGGTTAAGTTTCCGCGAAATGGAAAACACTGCAGAAACATTGCACCGAATTTTCGAAACAGAATATTCGCATTCCTCAGTACAGTCTTTTACCACTATACCACCGTGGACTTCAACCTTTTTTCCTACCACCTGACTATTTACCGTAAGGCCAACTTTTGTCGAATAATTCATTAATATTGCCGCACATAATGTAACGAAGCAAAGTTCCTGGAAAATGGAAAACGCCGCCGAAACATTGCACCATATTTTCGAAACGCACCGTTATTACCATTATTAACATTGTGCGCCTTGGGGGCCAGAATGGCCAGCAGCGAGATTAATGACGAACAATTTCATTCCCACGCCTGCAGCCGAATACGCCCGGCCGCCGACGTGTTAATCGCGCAATTTTCATTTTTCACCGAAATACCGCCTGCGCCGCTTTCAACTTCCACGAAACACGGGTCGCCGTAAAAAATTCAACAGGTTCCGCCGTGCGTTTGCCGAAATGCCGGGGGTAGGGTCGGGTTCCGATATAATCGTCGCGTATCCGATTGCGTCCGTCGTCTCTTAATTGCTGTGCACACAGACGGAACAAACGTCGAAATCGCGACGATAAATCGGATCATCGTTAGCCCACCTCCGCGAAGGCGAGCTGTTTGTCACCGGGCGATCTTTATCCCGGCTCGACTCGGCGCGAGTCGACCGTGCTAAATCAATTTCGAGGACAAGAGAACTCGATAACGATGTTTCCCGATGCCCACGCCGCGTAAACAGACTTCCCCGGACGAAACTTTGCCCGTCGAGATCGTTGCCGCCGCAGCGATACGGTGCAATGGCCTCTCGCAATTTTTTCGCAGTGTCGAAAGAGACGGGGTCCGAAAGTTCCGAGGTCATTTCGAAAGTCAATTACTCTCGGCCGAGACTCCTACGGTTGATCGTTCGCGGACTGCGAAACAGCGAGTCAGGGAGGTTTATGAGGATGAGGGTCAGTTGGAAAATAGTCATGCAACATTATAATTCATAAGTAAAAAAAAAAAAAAAAAAAATGGGGCGTAGGAGACAGCGCTGCGTCCCAAGGTATTTGATGATAGAGAAGGTCCTAAATTGTCCCGAAGCAAAGTTCATCAGTCGCATTGTGATGCCCTACCACAATGTCTTAGTCATAGGTCTACTAGTCATAGATAAACACAGACCCAAGTGCGTCACGGTCCAGTCCTACCCCAAAAACCCTTGATCCTTAGTCATACTTGTTTTTTCCAAAAAGTATGTTTCCACCATCTGAACCTTACCCCGTACTCATCCCTTCCACTTTTCCTCAAGCCTATATTAACCTCTTAGGCACGGATCAATTTTGCACGGGACTGTTTCTGTGTACGGCAGAGTTCGGTGCGAATTATGAGTAAATGATATAGTATTGCAATGTGTGATGGACAACGCTGTTCTCTGCGCGAGCACATTAGAATGAAGTTTTTGATTATTAATTTATCATTTTTCTTAAAGATATGGTACCTGTAATTTAACTTTAATGATTTAGTTTAATTATTAATGATACAATTGAGTATGATATGCTTTAAAGCACGGTACAACACATAGACGCATTAGGATACAGATCGGCATGGTAAAGAGAGTATCTGGTGTATTAAGAGCAAATGGTATATTTATTTAAACGAAAAGCAACAGTCCATACCTGACACTGGCGTATCAGACACAAAGGTTGTATATTCCGTCTGTACATTGTTAACATTGTTATAAAATGTTGTGAAGGCAAAAACAGTGTGAAACAAGACATATGAAAATTATCAGTTAATTCAAACAGTGAGAGAGGGAGCCATTATAGTGGCGCATCGTAATATAAGATGACATCCACAAAAGCCACTATTGTGGCACGTCGTTCCTAAAAAAGGTTAAGGGCCGCTTGGGATTTTTCGAGTTAGTAATCATTTAGAAACGACTAGAGTTAGTGCGTATTTTGAGTTTGTATAGTTAAATAAACCAGTTCTCTCAAGCCTATCTTTAATTAAACTACAGTTAGTCCAAAGTCAGAGGACTAAGAAGTCAGGCCCCTCTTGAAATAGTTGAGATTTCTCGATCACGACATAACAGCATGTGTAGGAATCGTACGCGTGATCCATGAGTCACACTCTGTCGAAAGGGTAGCTGCGATATGTTGTGCATTCCGAAAGATAAGAAGCAGTTCAGGCCACGCCGCGAAAGACTAAAGACATGCAGATTGTGGCTCGTGGTCACTTTCAATATACGACGTAATTGTTATCTCAAGCTATTTGTAACACTGGTAGAATATATTTTCATTCATTAGTAAGTCCGATTTATTCCCTGTGTCTTCCCTCCTACACAGGTTAGAATAAACTAGAAATTTAGTCGGACACTTTTAGTGCCACCATGCCTTGTGCCACTCTCCTTTTTTTTAGTTCCATTAGATCCACAGGTCTATATTTGTGCGGCACATTTGACACGATAGTCTCATGTTTGGTGACAAACCGGCTCGCGTGCCTATCAACGCAGAAAATTTTCCGTTTCGGACGCCAGTCGTGGGCTGAAATTGCGTGCGGAACATTCATTCGTCACCTGCTGCTCTTAAGTTCTTTTGTGTAACCCGTTACTCTTGAGTTTGTCAGTTCGTCGTCGTAATAACACGTGCTGTCTCCTCATTTAACACGTTGACTGCCGAGAGGATTTTGCTATATTAATAGGGCAATGCTATAAAATACTACAGCGTTTAACTGAATTATGGAAAATGTAAATAATATACAGGTATTGGAGACCAAGGCATCGCATCACTATTCTAACAACAAGTGAATTTATAAAATAATAATAGCTACCCATTGCGAATATTTTGGATCTTCAGTAAAATCTCTTGCGTCGGTCAGTGGAGAAAAAATTCAAAAAATACCCACTCGGTAGCATTTATAATTTTGTACATGCAATTAACACGTTGACTGCCAAGCGTATTTTACTATATTAGAACGGTGATGCTATGAAATACTACAGCGTTCGACTGAATTATGCAAAATGTAAATAATATGCAGGTATTGGAGACCAAGGGATCGCATCACTATTCTAACAACAACTGAATTTATAAAATAATAATTGCTACCCATTGCGAATATTTTGGATCTTCAGTAAAATCTCTTGCGTCGGTCAGTGGGGAAAAAAATTAAAAAAATACCCAATCAGTAGCATTTTTAATTTTGTACATGCAATTAACACGTTGACTGCCAAGCGTATTTTACTATATTAGAACGGCGATGCTATGAAATGCTACAGCGTTCGACTGAATTATGCAAAATGTAAATAATGTGCAGATATTGGAGACCAAAGGATCGCATCACTATTCTAACAACAACTGAATTTATAAAATAATAATTGCTACCCATTGCGAATATTTTGGATCTTCAGTAAAATCTCTTGCGCCGGTCAGTGGGGAAAAAATTAAAAAAATACCCAATCGGTAGCATTTTTAATTTTGTACATGCAATTAACACGTTGACTGCCAAGCGTATTTGACTATATTAGAACGGCGATGCTATGAAATACTACAGCGTTCGACTGAATTATGCAAAATGTAAATAATGTGCAGATATTGGAGACCAAGGGATCGCATCACTATTCTAACAACAACTGAATTTATAAAATAATAATAGCTACCCATTGCGAACATTTTGAATCTTCAGTAAAATCTCTTGCATCGGTCAGTGGAGAAAAAATTCAAAAAATACCCACTCGGTAGCATTTATAATTTTGTACATGCAATTAACACGTTGACTGCCAAGCGTATTTTACTATATTAGAACGGCGATGCTATGAAATGCTACAGCGTTCGACTGAATTATGCAAAATGTAAATAATGTGCAGATATTGGAGACCAAGGGATCGCATCACTATTCTAACAACAACTGAATTTATAAAATAATAATTGCTACCCATTGCGAATATTTTGGATCTTGAGTAAAATCTCTTGCGTCGGTCAGTGGGGAAAAAATTCAAAAAATACCCAATCGGTAGCATTTTTAATTTTGTACATGCAATTAACACGTTGACTGCCAAGCGTATTTTATTATATTAGAACGGCGATGCTATGAAATGCTACAGCGTTCGACTGAATTATGCAAAATGTAAATAATGTGCAGATATTGGAGACCAAGGGATCGCATCACTATTCTAACAACAACTGAATTTATAAAATAATAATTGCTACCCATTGCGAATATTTTGGATCTTCAGTAAAATCTCTTGCGCCGGTCAGTGGAGAAAAAATTCTAAAAATACCCACTCGGTAGCATTTATAATTTTGTATATCCAATTAACACGTTGACTGCCAAGCGTATTTTACTATATTAGAACGGCGATGCTATGAAATGCTACAGCGTTCGACTGAATTATGCAAAATGTAAATAATGTGCAGATAGTGGAGACCAAAGGATCGCATCACTATTCTAACAACAACTGAATTTATAAAATGATAATTGCTACCCATTGCGAATATTTTGGATCTTCAGTAAAATCTCTTGCGTCGGTCAGTGGAGAAAAAATTCAAAAAATACCCACTCGGTAGCATTTACAATTTTGTACATGCAATTAACACGTTGACTGCCAAGCGTATTTTACTATATTAGAACGGTGATGCTATGAAATACTACAGCGTTCGACTGAATTATGCAAAATGTAAATAATGTGCAGATATGGGAGACCAGAGGATCGCATCACTATTCTAACACTAACGGCATTTATAACATAGTTATTGCTACCCATAGCGAATATTTTCGATCTTCAGTAAAATCTCTTGCGCCGGTCACCGGTGACCATCATGGCAGTCAAAGTGTTAAGGATTCCATTATTTGAAACCCGCTCAACGTTAACGTCCGACCCACTAAATTGGTAATAAGAGCGTGAAGCTGAATGTCCGACAAGGATTACAGATGAAGCGGTGCTGAATTTCTTAGTGTGGGGTTATTTGAGTAGAAAAATGTACAGAAATAAGGCTGGAACGCTTCAGCCGTTAGAAGACGAATATCTAATCTAAAACCTTGACACTTCTACAATGATTGATGCGCGAACAAATTGTAGAGGTAGCATGTTGACATGTTAAACATAGCGCTCTTCGAACAGAATCTTTCGTTACCTTCCAAACGCGCCCTTGCTTCGCGAGTTAATGAAAAATAACTGCAAATATTGTGCGCTGAGTAGAGAAACCGAAATACGCGGAAGATGCCTCGTACTGCTTTCCATCCTCCTTAACAGCCAATGACACGAGCTTCCTCCGAAATGCATTTACGCGCTCGATTTTGGCGCAGAGCAGCTTTCGAGGCTGTTTAAATGTAAATGCGCCAGAAGGGTAACAGTGCTTTTCTTAGATTACTTCGTCCGCAGCGTTTGCGTCTTCCGGACGTCCGTTCTATCTCTCCGCAGTTGGGAGTCCATTGCCGCAGAAATGGGTTTGTCAAACGCGAAATTCGCTTTTCACGCGCCAGTCGATGCATTCATATCTCCGTCGCCGAAATTAATGGTGCTTTTACGGACCCTGATATCATGTCGATGGAAAATCACATTAGTTACAATGTGCAGGTTGTCTCAGCAAACGTAGACACTGGACGTGCCATTTTCTGACTACCTCTCATGTCAAATAATCGTATCCCCTTTCTGTAACAATGTATGACTATAGAATGTTGTTCAACTTCATATTACTTGATACGGATAATTGCGTACGTTCTTGGTTGCGCTTGTGTTTGTTCTTTGCAAACTAAATGCGGCACTCTACGTGTTTCGAAACTATAAGTACGCTTTTCAGAAGCGTACATGTATTATTATGTATTATAATGTAGCATTATGTAGGATTTAGATTGAAATGATATATTAAACGGCTTTAGTTACAAAAGTAATAGCAATAATGTTACTCGCACTACACTTTATATTAAACGCTGACAAAGATTCGCCAAAACTCGCTAAACACACTCGCTGATATTTTCTAAAGTTTCGCTAAGACGCACACACTGTTATTCTTGAAAGATTCGCAGAGATTCATTTATTTTAACATCGCGCTCAATTCTTTTATACTGTTTGGTTCCCATGATAATAAATTTGTTCGAGAACATTCCAAATAACAAATATAGATACATACATTCTTTCTCACCATCTCTTTCTCTCTCTCTCTCTCTCTCTATATATATATATATAGATTCTCGAAAACGACTTTAACATTTGCGAATATATTTTAGTTTTCACTAAAAATTGCAATTTGCACAACAATTTGTTACTACTTTTTACGCATGATGACTATACTCGTCATAGCACAAGCTATTGCCATTTTTCATGTAAAGAATACTCGTCAAAAATAGCCAACGAGTTAAAAGCGAAAACATTAAAATACGCTTGTGGAAAGATTAATGTTCGTTCCGCATATAACCTCCTCCGTCACTGTCCCAAAAAAGGCCAGGATCTATGACTGTTCAACAAGCTGTGCTGATATTCCGTGGGTCCCGTCAGCGAAACATTGTTCAAAGCATTCCATTAGTCTAAACCTTTCAAGCACCATTGTCTTATTGTAGAGGATTCATAATCCCGGGCTCATCAGCGAACCTACCCTTCCCTCACCTCAAAATACCGCTCCTATGGTGATTTTCATTTGCGTGGGAAACCGATTCCATTTGCGCCGCGTTTTTGGTGACATTCCTGATCGCTTGAATTATGACCGGATTCGTATCACGCTGCAGATCGGTGGACTGTTCCGTTTTAACCGACAAATTTATGCGAATTACCCGATTTGCCGCTTTGTCCTATCACGGCTGCAGAGATAAAAGTTCAGTGAAAAGGAATATTAATGTAGCGCCTCCATTTGTTTGATATGATCTAAGCCGGTGACGTGTGAAAATTGTCAAAGTAGGAAAAGCGGAATGGAATGAGAATAAAAGAAATGTGGGATTGACTTACGGTGGGTATCAAATTTATGCGAATTACGTGATTTTACGCTTTGTCCTTTCACAGCGGGACAAAGGATCCCGTGAAAACGAGTATCAACGCGGTGCTTGAGGTTTGCTCAGTCTTGTGTAAACCGATAGCATGTAAAAATGGTCAGAAAAGCCAGAGCAAAGGGAGGTAAGTAAAAGAAATGGGGTTTGTTATGACGGGATTGTATCTTCTGTTCATTTATATGCAGTATCAGCGTTTAATTGTGTTAGCAAAGTGCATAGAAAACGGAAAGTAGAGCTCTTGGATAAAATACTGTAATACTACTGTAATACTATGTACTGTAATCCGATAAGTACTTAGCCTAGAAAAGGAAAACGAAAATTTTGGAAAATTGACGATTTATTTTTCAACATACTCTCCTTTTAACTCGATACACTTGATCCAGCGATGAAATCTGGGCATATCCTGCATGAAATATTGGGCATGAGAAAGCTTTCTGCTCGATGGGCGCCGCCTTTGCTCACTCCGGATAACAAGCGCATCCGTGAGACCACTTCAGAGCAGTTTGACACTGTTTAAGCGCAATCCGAAAGAGTTTCTACGTCGTTTTGTGACTGTCGACGAAAGGTAGATCCACCGGTACACACCAGAGACCAAGGAACAATCGAAACAGTGGACTGCGCCCGGCGAATGCGCTCCGAAGAAGGCGAAGACTGTCCTATCGGCCGGAAAGATGATGGCCGCCGTTTTCTGGCATTCACAAGGTGTGATCTACATAGACTACCTGGAGAAGGGCAAAACAGTCACAAGGCTGTACTATGCCGAATTATTGAACCGATTCGACGCCGAATTAAGGAAAAAACAGCCCCATTTGGCGAAGAAAAAAGTCCTCTTTCACCACGATAACGCACCGACTGACACCTCTGCCCAAGCTACAGCCAAATTCGTTGAATTAGACTACGAACAGCTGCCCCATCCACCGTATTCTCCAGATTTGGCCCCGTGTCACTTCTTTTTCTTCCCAAACTTGAAAAACTCACTCGCTGGGCAGAAATTTGAGTCGAACGAGGAGGTTATCGCCGCCACGGAGGCCTACTTTGCAGATCTCCAGAAAACGTATTTTTCAGACGGGTTGAAGAAGTTGGAGCATCGCTGGATCAAGTGTATCGAGTTAAAAGGAGATTATGTTGAAAAATAAATCGTCAATTTTCCAAAATTTTCGTTTTTCTTTTGTAGGCTAAATACTTATCGGACTGCCCACGTATATGCAGTGTGAATTGTATCGTACATATTGGAAAATTCTGTGGACGCATAGCTTACACCATACCAGAGATAATCGAAAATAAAGAGGTTTCATTTAAAAAGGTTCACTTTGTTACAAGCCGTTTGTGTGCTTTATCGAACAGCCATCTCCCCACTAAGTCCCATAACAAGTGGTTATGTATTTTTCTTTCGCAAAGCTCGTAACTCCCCCTTTGCCGCTTCACCTATACAATTGTATATGGCTCAACTGCGTGTCGTTTATTTGTCAAGAGCCATACATTTGCCAATGATATCGCCAGTGAAATAACTGCACTCGAACGCAATATATCGGACGATGTATAAGTTACTGCAGTATCCAGGTTCCACGTGTATGGTGGCCTTCTTTGAGTTTTATATTTCCCATCTACGCTGTATTGTGTATTCAATATGTACGGGATGATTTGCCGAACTGTAGGGAAAATTAAATATTTGTTTTTAATTTCGTATTCCTCCCGCGATCATTTGGTTTCAATGGAGATTGTTTTAAATTGAAGAGGTAATATACATGTACAATATACTGTGTGTGTGATTAAAAAATAGTAATATAGTTTATTTATTTACATTTATATAGTACTATACGCTAATATTGCAGACATATTACAAACACCCTTCCAATGTAGGACAATCTCCGTTAATATTAAATTACCGTGGGAAGCATACTAAATTAAAAACAAACTTTTAATTATCCCTATGGGTTCGCCACCACTCCGCATATACTAGTCACACAGTGTAGACGCCAGATGAAACACTATATATATATATATATATATTATATTATATTATATTATATATATATTATATATATATATATATATATGGACAATTTCCTCTCAATACAATGGTCTAATCCCACGTCGAGCACATTCAGCATGCTCCTTCATAATACTACCTTGATCAAAAAGTTTTAGGACCAGCCATCGTATGGTGCTCTCAGTCACTGGATTGAATTTTTTTTTTTTTAGGTTGCCACATCTGTCATTAACGTTCCCACCAAATTTCAGTGTCATAGCTCGACCTTTTCAAAAGTTATACCGTGTTAAGTACATCTACCTTTGTTCGTGTTTTCGATTTTTTACATATTTGAAAATGGCATCAACTTTGCATCAACGAATTTACATAAAATTTTGCGTGAAAAACAGATTTAACGGTCCGCAGACCTTGGAAATGTTGGAGAAGTGTTTCGGCAACGATGCTCTTTCAAGATCAAACGTTTTTCGATGGCACGAACGCTTCTGAAGAAATCACGTTGTTTTCAGTCGAAAAAGAAGGGGATGCTCACGGTGTTCATGCATTACAACGGTGTTGTGCATCATGAATTCTTGCCAGCGCAACACACAGTCAACAAAATGTATTATTTGGGCGTTATGAGACGTTTGCCTAAAGCAATTCGCCAAAAAAGACCGAATTTGTGGGCAAATAACTCATGGATTTTGCACCACGATAACGCACCGTCGCACAATGCGATACTTATTCGCGAGTTTTTTACCAAAAATAATACGAATACTATTCACCAGCCTCCGAATTCACCTGATTTAGCTCCCTGCAACTTTTTTCTGTTTAACCGACTTAAAAAACCACTTCGCGGAACGCGTTACAGCACTGGGAAGGATCTTATGGAAAAATCGAAGACGGCTCTGATGGACATACCAAAAATTGAATACCGGCGGTATTTCGATGATTGGATCAAGCGCTGGTATAAGTGCGTTACAGTCGATGGGGAGTACTTTGAAGGGGACGATATCAATTATAATGGATAAACTTGTATTTTCGATTTTATGAATAAAGTCCTAAAACTTTTTGATCAAGGTGTATATGCAAAAAAGTAACGATGTGGAGAATAACCATCACTCAAATTCGCACAATCCAAATGCATTGTCAATCGCGACAAATGTAGCAGCGCGTTTGTGTTTATTGCATGCAAGTAATTGAAAACAACGATAATGAGAACCAAAATAGCACATGGTTTACATTGAAAAACAATAATGCGAACGGAATAATAACAAATTGAAAATAATAATCGAAAGACGTCGTCAATGGTGCAACGAGGCCAAATGTAGCGGCACTTTCCGACGTGAAATCTGCATGCGGCTGAAACGGTTAAGAGCCGTCGCGCCTGCAGCTTTTCTGCCACCACCGCGCGCAACAAAGTCCTAAAACTTTTTGATCAAGGTAGTATTCGCCGAACATCATGTGCCCGCGCATGTTTTCACCCACGCACCCGAAAAAAAAACATGAACACTTCAATCACTTTCCCAAATACCACATCGCAAAAGTGTGTAATCACCATAGTACCGCAACTTTTTTTCCCCGAAAATTGGTGCCGTTCATTTATATTCCCGACACGAATCCCCGAGAGCCTTATATCCCGTAGCAGCCAACGGGGTACCTTTAATCGAGCGTGCACACGTGAGCGCTTCGAGAATCCGTCCTAGGATTCTCCAGCGACGGGAAGAGTAGAGTCGACCCGCGTTCATTCGGAAGTGATTCGCATACCAGGCTATCTGCAGCATTCCCTAGGTCCTGCACAAAAGGGTGACCATGGCCGAAGCGTCTTGTAATCCAAGAGACTGGCTCGCAGGGTCGAATTGATTCGCGAAGTCCGGCCGAAAGTTGTTCGCTACTTTCAAAGACCTACGCATCGCGATCAAATTCGCGTCCAGTTGCGCGACGGACTACAAGTAAAACACAAAAGTAGGTGGAAGTAGGGTAGGAATCGAACGCGTGATCCATGAGTCTGCCGAAAGGGCAGCTGCACTATGTTGTGTATTTCGAAAGATAAGAGGCAGTTCAGGCCACACCGTGAAAGATTAACACGTTGCCGCAAATGACGGCTATAGTCGTCCGATCTTTGGTGATATGTAGGCAGACGGCGGCTATAGCCGTCGTGCACATTTTTAACCCATTCGAGACGATGATTTTTTTCGAACACGGTCCCCAGAAGCGACATTTTTTTTTTCTTTATATTGTTCATTTTTAATAAAAAAAAACATGTTTACTATGGAAATCGCCCAATTTGACGGATTTCAAACTTTGAAATGAAACACACAAAAAACCATACCAATAATCTTAGCTACTTTGCATCGTAAATTCATCATTTCATTAAAAGAGTTTATAAACACAATTATTATTTCCTTAACCCATTCGAGACGACGATTTTTTTCCAACAAGGGTCCCCTGGAGCAACATTTTTTTTTATTTATATTGTTATTTTTAATAAAAAAAAACATGTTTACTATGGAAATGACCCAATTCGTAAATGAATTCACATAAATAAGATCATTGCACACCAGGTGTGCAGCTCTCTCTTCGAAAAATTTTTATTGCGAGAAACGGATTGAACACCATGTGTGCAATGTAAGGTAAAATGAAAATACATCATTAAAAAATGTATGAACATTTATTTAAAAAATAGTTAGATAATATAAAATCGTTATTTTGTTTTCAATAATAAAGAACAGAATATAATGCAAAGAAAATGTTTAAAAGATAGTAAAAAGGTAAAAAAAGATAAGTTGAATAATGAAAAAAATAACAAACGAAAAATAAATTTTTAGAAAAATGTCTACAGATAACAAAGTAATGTAACTCAGTAATAAAAAAGAAAATATAATTTGTAAATACACTTTTAGCAAATAGTACACTGATCGTAAAGTAATTATACATTAGTTGATTGATGGTAGCGCTTGAAACATTCTCCCAAACATAATCCAGGATTACCGACACAAGCAGGACAAGAGTAATTATTACGTTTATATTTTCCTTCTTTGTAGGACTGTCGGCAATTCATGGTATTTTACATGTAAGAAAGGCTTCAAATAATTTTTAGATTTTTGGTACACACTAAAACCAATGCCAAATTTTGTTTTCCTGTACCTTGCAGATTTCATTAGTTTAAGGAAAATCTTATTTCGGCAACTAGTTTACTCAGAATAACTGATAATTGCACATTACTGTTATTGCACACATGGTGTGCAAGCCGTCTTATAGCCTCGGAAATCAATTGCACACACGGTGTGCAATCGGTCTCGAATGGGTTAATCAATAAAAAAAATAACATCGTTAGTACGAAGTGTACTAACGCAAACATTTGTTAATTATTGAGTAATACATTGAAAAAAAAGATATAGCATGCCAGACAGCATATCAATTGTTCTTTTATGCGTTTTCTCATGCCTTACCGGTAATAAAAAACCGAATTAGGAAAGAAACGTCATATAGATGTAAAACTTGTCCGTATGAACCACCATTGTGTCCAGAATGCTTCGAATCCTATCATTTACAATGCTTTCTTATATGAATGTAATTTCTTTCCTGAATTAATTTTTAATTCATTTTTACTATTTTATAAGCAAAATAAATTACAAATGATAATTTTGTTTCAAACTGATTTTCTTGTGGTAAGTTTACACCTATTTATTCTCTTTTATTCACAGGAATCATTTCAAATTAGTAAAGCAAAGGCCGTATAGTTGCCACGACGGTCATAGCCGTAATTTGCTCTGGGAAGAGAAAAAATGACATGATGCGCAAATGACGATTATAGCCGTCGAGAGTTTTTTTTTTAAATTGTGGCCAAATGTGATAATTTTCATTTCCAAACATACAACTTACACTCGATTCCATCTGGCAGTCATAAACAATTGAAAAAAAATGTGTTTCTGAGCACGATCATCAAATTAAAAGTGTGCGGCAATGGGTTAAAGACGTGCGAAGTGTGGCTCGTGGTCACTTTCATTACACGACATAATTGTTATCCCAATTTGTACACTGTAGACAGTATTTGTAACACTGGTAGAAAATATTTTCATTAATTTAGTAAGTCCGATTTCCCTGTGTCTTCCCTTCTGCAGTAGGGTAGAATCTTGATCTGTGTTTCCGTGTCTGTTTCGGTAGGCGACCGAAACTGTACCGTTTCATTATTTAACGTAGACGCGCTTCCGTGTATTCGATGTTAAGAACAAATGTCATAGTTCGTTCGACACAGTCGACACGGGAGTATTCAATAATGCAGGGTCGCGGCGCAAAAATATATCTCCCGTTTCATCTGCGATGATGGATCGGGGTGTATCGAGCGGGGTCGACGTTAATTAGAAGTGAAACGTGCCGCAGTAGCTGAATCGACCGGCCGTTAGTCTTTCGCAAACGTACCTTAGCTTTTGACGCGCGTAAAAACTTCAGCCAATCCTCTCTCTGCCTAATTAGAAAATTTCCCTACGAACACTTGAATTCGGCGAGTCAATGATGAAGCCACGTCGATCTTGGTCGAGTGTAGACCCGAAATTCAACATGATTTTAATCCGGTATTCGGTATTAATTCCAAATGCAACACTGGCTGGGAGGGTGTTAAGGGGTTATGCCTACTTGGGTTGGCGAAAAAAATCGACTTTTTTTATTACATTTTCTTAATGTACGTCATTTTAAGAATATTTCCTCAAAAGTACATAAGAATCGGAGCACACGTTCAAAAATTATAAGCGTTTATCTCGAGCGCTACTATGTATGATTAGTAAAGAGCTTGAAACTTTAAACGCGATTATCTCGTAACTGTGTTTTTTAACACTAGAACTACCGACAATTCAGCAAACCTACTTCTACCAAAACGAGTCAACATGACTGTTCTTAAAAAAATACTTAATAATAGAATATTTTTAAATTTGTTGCTTCATTACTTTCTTACAAAAGGAAATCCATGTTTTATGTAATACATTTTTGGTATTATTAACTTATTTAATGAGTTAGGATTATCCCTTACGCATTAGTAAACACAATGCTCCTCGCGCATAGTTCCGTCTGCAGCAATTTCATTTTGTGATTCTAGTAAAATACTTTCATTAGAACCTTCAGAACTTGAAAACACTCGAACACATCTACTTTTACGTAAATTCGAATTATTTTCACATTCGCTTTCTGAAGATTTCTGAACATATTCTTTGTCTAAATCATCATTGTCACTTTTGTCACTATCAACAAGATTATCGTGAATACCCCACGATTCAATTTCATTTTCTTCTAGTTCATCTTCACAGTCATAAAGTTCATCATCTTCTATATCAGAGCATTCCATTGGTATATCATTCAATTTTTGCAATACTTCACAAGTTTTCAATCGTTTTGCCATTTTCAGGGCTTAGAAAGACTAGAACAAAACTATTTATTATAAAAATGAGTATATAATATTTGTATTTATTTTCTCATCTTACACTAATTGAAATAATATGTCGTATACTGAATATATTGTTACATGAATAAGAGCATGATGGTCTTCCAGCGGCTGTTATAAACGCACTGATTGAATGCAGTAACTTCTCTATTTGATGGTTGTTTTTACAATGTTGCCTGATATAATACTGTGATGTGGCAAGCGAGTAAATTCCAAAAGAAAACGAGAACACATTCCTAAAAGAATCTTCAAATGTTTTACGACTTCAGATCTAAATGGACGCCTTAATAAATACCAGTCAAAATGACTGCTGTTGGTATAAGTAACCATAGTATCAATTTATTTTGATTCAGAATAAATAAAACATTTAAAAAATATATTTTACTATTTCTTTAGTTATCACCGCAAAAGTCATTGCACCATTTCGGAAAAAAAATTTAACATAAACTAGAAATATTTAAATCAAATTGTAAAACCAGTCAAAATGACTGGTGCGGTAGTTATAGTGTTAAAACATACGGTTGCGGTGACCACTATTTCTCAAAAACTACTTCACCGATCGGACTCTAATTTTATATACTTATTTGTCATTACAATAGGCACGGCCTGAACGAAGGATTTTTTATTTCGGTAATAAAAAAAAGTTACAACATAAAAACGAAAGTCAGTTCACCTCGAAAGACGGATTTTTTCGAAAAAGTGTTGTCATTCCTGTATAAATGAAAATTTTTCCAAATCCTTTGTTCAGGCCCTGCCTATTGTAATGATAAATAAGTATATAAAATTAGAGTCCGATCGGTGAAGCAGTTTTTGAGAAATCGTGCTCACCGCAAGTGATGAAAATAAACGGAAGCTGTAGGAGAAGAGCTATACTTCCTCTATTTTTTAATATTTTCTTATAAAAGAAATTTATACAAGTACCACTAAATACGTACTTTTTGGTAGTATTTTGCGAATTTTAATTAGTACTCACTAAAATGGCAAAAAAAAAATGTTGAAAATCATGTAATTTCGCCGATCCCAAGTAGGCATAACCCCTTAAATTTCT
The DNA here is from genome assembly GCA_033815515.1 of Cryptocheilus praepositus. Classification (NCBI taxonomy): domain Eukaryota; kingdom Metazoa; phylum Arthropoda; class Insecta; order Hymenoptera; family Pompilidae; genus Cryptocheilus; species Cryptocheilus praepositus. The sequence goes on from JAWWQZ010000087.1 coordinate 1,967,164, forward strand.
GACAGCAAAAATTACCTTCGGGACTCGGCAGGGACAACGTGTAGATGTTGGTATAGGCGAGAACAATGATGAAGAACTAGAGAATCTTCCACCAGATGAATGGCCGAAAGGGCAGAACAAAGTTACGAACCACCAAGAAAATGCAAAATACGAAGAAGGGCATATCGTCGGCGGAAAATTTATAACGAGGATATTGGTGGATAATATAATTTTAGGATTAGCCGCGACCACCAGTGCATTCAACGACTTTCCGATAAAACCCAGCATGCCGATAGTGGCGCAAAAAATCAAACGTGATTATTGCGGTCGCCCGCTCCACCTAATTCCGGTTAAAGTCAATTGCAACAGTAACCGCTAAACTGTACATTTCTAACAATGGAAACTGTCTTCTGGAACTCATCGACACCTACATATAGATACTCAAATATGCAATAACGATGGAATAATATTTAAATATTTTTCGAAGGACGAAAGGACAAAAAGTGCAGTGTAAAATTACTACCCACGATAGATATGCAAAATGTGAGGAAGAGGCAGAGCATAGGCGGAAAATTGAAGACGAGGATATTGATGGATGATATAATTTTAGGATTAGCTGCGAGCATCACTGCACCCAGCGAATTTCCGATAAAACTCAAGATGCCGATGATGCCTAAAAAAATAAACACGGTGGCCTGCCATACAGGGCGTTATAATCAAGTGCAACAATGGTAGAGAAAATTGAACATTCCTAACAACAAAAACTTATCACTGCGGATCTTTCGCAAGCAGCGCAGACTAAACTTAAATACATGAAAGACGGAAAGAAGGTATAATTATTGTTTTAATGGTTAAATTATTGGAATGTATTCATATGTTTGATATGTGTTCTGACGAGCTGGGTGCTACATGAGTTGTCTGCCGAATAAGGTCTCGTAATGTAATGAATTTGAAAGCCGCTATTTCCCTCAAGAGGGTTGGAATTAGGAGATGAAAAATGGGAAGTGATGGAGAACAATGGTCAGCGCGATACGCTGGTGGTACCTGGCCTGAATTACGTCTATTGAAAAATCTGTGTACTCTGAAAAGGTCTTTGTGTGATATTTTGAGACATTCTTTTATGGCGTTGGATAAGAAAGACTGGGAAAGAGATAATATTGTAATGGTCTGTATTTTTAGGTGTACCTAGCAATTATATTTGGTGGTAATGATCTTGTGTTCCATATTGCTGGTAAAACGAAAGTAAAATCGAATATAAATGACGGGATAAAGTCCTTGTTTATGCAAATCCTAAAATGAAACATAAATTACATAATTTAAATATCAAATTAAAAACATGTAACGCATTTTAGTATTTTTTAAAATGTGATAACATTAACACATAATATATTTTTCTACCGGGAACTATAACGTTTCCCATTAACTCTAACTGAATTTATATAACAAGTTTCCTTGAAAATTGTATTATTCAAAAGCATAAAAAATAGGATTCATTACGAACTTTTTGGATTTCTAGTAAAATTTTTGTGCCAGTCACGCCGTATTTTGCTATGTTAGAATCGCGATGTGATAAAATACTACAGAGTATAATTAAATCGTACAAAATGAAGGTAGCGCAGAGTTGTTAGAAGCCAAAGTATTGAAGCACCGTTCCAATACCAACTGCTTTTATAAGATTGCAAGTAGGTTTCATTGCAAATTTTTTTCATTTCTAGTAAAATTTTTACGCCGGTTACGGCGTATTTTGCTATGTTAGAACCACAATGCGATGAAATACTGCAGAGTATAATTAAACCGTGCAAAATGAAGGTAACATAGAGTTCTTTGAAGCCAAAGTATTGAAGCACCGTTCCAATATCAATTGTTTTTCCAAGATTGCAAATAGGTTTCATTTCGAATTTTTTGCATTTCTAGTAAAATTTTTGCGCCGATCACCGCATATTTTGCTATGTTAGAACCGCGATGTGATAAAATACTACAGAGTATAATTAAATCGTACAAAATGAAGGTAACACAGACTTGTTAGAAGCCAAAGTATTGAAGCACCCCTTCCAATATCAATTGCTTTTACAAAGCTGCAAATTCGCTTTACTGCGAATTTTTTGTATTTGTAGTAAAATCTTTGCGCCGGTCACCGTGTATTTTGTTATGGTAGAACCACGATGCGATGAAATACTGCAGAGTATAATGAAATCATGCAAAATGAAGGTAGCGCAGTGTTGTTAGAAGCCAAAGTATTGAAGCGTTTCAATACCAACTGCTTTTACAAGATTGCAAACAGGCTTCATTGCAAATTTTTTGCATTTCTAGTAAAATTTTTGCGCCAGTCACGGTGTATTTTGCTATGTTAGAACCACGATGCGTTAAAATACTACAGAGTATACTTAAACCGTGCAAAATGAGGGTAACATAGAGTTGTTAGAAGCCAAAACATTGATGCACCGTTCCAATACCACTTGCTTTTCCAAGATTGCAAATAGACTTCATTGTGAATTTTTTGCATTTCTAGTAAAATTTTTGCACCGGTCACCGCGTATTTTGCTATGTTAGAACCGGGATGCGATGAAATACTGCAGAGTATAATTAAATCATGCAAAATGAAGATAACGCAGAGTTGTTAGAAGCCAAAGTATTGAAACACCATTCCAATATCAATTGCTTTTACAAGACTGCAAATAGGCTTCATTACGAATTGTTTGCATTTCTAGTAAAATTTTTGCGCCGGTCACCGCGTATGTTGCTATGTTAAAACCGCGATGTGATGAAATACTGTAGAGTATGATTAAGTCGTGCAAAATGAAGGTAACGCAGAGTTGCTAGAAGCCAAAGTATTGAAGCACCCCTTCCAATATCAATTGCTTTTACAAAGCTGCAAATTCGCTTCACTGCGAATTTTTTGCATTTGTAGTAAAATCTTTGCGCCGGTCACCGTGTATTTTGTTATGGTAGAACCACGATGCGATGAAATACTGCAGAGTATAATGAAATCATGCAAAATGAAGGTAGCGCAGAGTTCTTAGAAGCCAAAGTATTGAAGCACCGTTCCAATATCAATTGCTTTTGCAAGGCCGCAAATGGGCTTCACTGCGAATTTTTTGCATTTGTAGTAAAATCTTCGCGCCGGTCACCGTGTATTTTGTTATGGTAGAACCACGATGCGATGAAATACTGCAGAGTATAATGAAATCATGGAAAATGAAGGTAGCGCAGAGTTGTTAGAAGCCAAAGTATTGAAGCACCGTTTCAATACCAACTGCTTTTACAAGATTGCAAATAGGCTTCATTGCAAATTTTTTGCATTTCTAGTAAAATTTTTGCGCCGATCACGGCGTATTTTGCTATGTTAGAACCACGATGCGATGAAATACTACAGAGTATAATTAAACCGTGCAAAATGAAGGTAACATAGAGTTGTTAGAAGCCAAAACATTGATGCACCGTTTCAATACCACTTGCTTTTCCAAGATTGCAAATAGACTTCATTGTGGATTTTTTGCATTTCTAGTAAAATTTTTGCGCCGATCACGGCGTATTTTGCTATGTTAGAACCACGATGCGATGAAATACTACAGAGTATAATTAGTGGTGCAGAATGAAGATAACGCAGAGTTGCTAGAAGTCAAAGTATTGAAGCACCCCTTCCAATATCAATTGCTTTTACAAAGCTGCAAATTCGCTTCACTGCGAATTTTTTGCATTTGTAGTAAAATCTTTGCGTCGGTCACCGTGTATTTTGTTATGGTAGAACCACGATGCGATGAAATACTGCAGAGTATAATGAAATCATGCAAAATGAAGGTAGCGCAGAGTTCTTAGAAGCCAAAGTATTGAAGCACCGTTCCAATATCAATTGCTTTTGCAAGGCCGCAAATGGGCTTCACTGCGAATTTTTTGCATTTGTAGTAAAATCTTCGCGCCGGTCACCGTGTATTTTGTTATGGTAGAACCACGATGCGATGAAATACTGCAGAGTATAATGAAATCATGGAAAATGAAGGTAGCGCAGAGTTGTTAGAAGCCAAAGTATTGAAGCACCGTTTCAATATCAACTGCTTTTACAAGATTGCAAATAGGCTTCATTGCAAATTTTTTGCATTTCTAGTAAAATTTTTGCGCCGATCACGGCGTATTTTGCTATGTTAGAACCACGATGCGATGAAATACTACAGAGTATAATTAAACCGTGCAAAATGAAGGTAACATAGATTTGTTAGAAGTCAAAACATTGATGCACCGTTTCAATACCACTTGCTTTTCCAAGATTGCAAATAGACTTCATTGTGGATTTTTTGCATTTCTAGTAAAATTTTTGCGCCGATCACGGCGTATTTTGCTATGTTAGAACCACGATGCGATGAAATACTACAGAGTATAATTAGTGGTGCAGAATGAAGATAACGCAGAGTTGCTAGAAGTTAAAGTATTGAAGCACCCCTTCCAATATCAATTGCTTTTACAAAGCTGCAAATTCGCTTCACTGCGAATTTTTTGCATTTGTAGTAAAATCTTTGCGCCGATCACCGCGTATTTTGCTATGTTAGAATCGCGATGCGATGAAATACTACAGAGTATAATGAAATCATGCAAAATGAAGGTAGCGCAGAGTTCTTAGAAGCCAAAGTATTGAAGCACCGTTCCAATATCAATTGCTTTTGCAAGGCCGCAAATAGGCTTCATTGCGAATTTTTTGCGTTTCTAGTAAAATCTTTTGCGCCGGTCCCGGGGACCACCGTGGCAGTGAATGTGTTAAACGATTAAAGGGGAAGACGGTAGCCGACGAGCAGGGCATCGGTAGCCTCTAATCGCCTCCGTCACGAAGCCACGCGCGCCGCTTGTGCAAAGAAAAGAGCGGAATGCCACGGACAGATTGGGATTAAAACGCGTGGCGCCGCATTTCCGGCCTTCCCGCCGAGCGACCTTCTGGAAAAAGTGTCGGCCAGATGACGGGCGATAATGAAAATTCCGAAGACGACCTTCGACTTTCAAAGCACGCGACGCCTGCCGTCCCCCTCTCCCCAACGTTCTCCCTTTAATCAGCGTCGTCAATGAGAAATCGCCGGGAGAATAATGAGGGAATTTCTGCCGGCGTCGATTTTAAGTCGATCGCGGAATATCGCGCCGCGCAATCGAGGCTGACCGGTTGAGGAATGACTGTACTGAGAGTCCCGGGAAAAGCACTCGGCCAAAGTGCATCGAGCCATTCGGGGCATCGGTGAGATTAATTTTCGCGCGCAGGCGGACCGATAAGGCGAGTCGATCGGCATCGAAAGAATATAAACAAGTTCGCGACGAGCGCGGCGGCGAGTTCGTTACTGTGCACCTCTTATCGATCCGGAACTGAGAGCGGGGCTCTTCGAGGACCTTTGCGACGACCCAATCCACTTTGTCGTTCGTTAAGGTCTTATTAACAATGCTGTTAGAACGTTTGTAGAGATTTTTTTCATACGCAATCCCGCGAGGCTCTGCGCTGTTCGTCGTCTGTGTGTTAATATGTTTGCGGACGTGAATGCTATAGCATTCATTTTCATGATGATGCAGAATGACATGAATGCTATAGCATTCATTTTCATGATGATGCAGAATGACATTAATATTATAGTATTTATTTTCATGATGATGCAGAATAACAGGAATGCTATAGCATTCACTTTTAAGATAATGCAGATTGACATGAATGCTATAGCATTCATTTTCATGATGATGCAGAATGACATGAATGCTATAGCATTCGTTTTCATGATGATGCAGAATGACATGAATATTATAGTATTCATTTTCATGATGATGCAGAATGACAGGAATGCTATAGTATTAATTCTCATGGTGATGCAGAATGACACGAATGCTATAGCATTCATTTTCATGATGATGCAGAATGACATGAATGCTATAGCATTCATTTTCATGGTGATGCAGAATGACATGAATATTATAGTATTCATTTTCATGATGATGCAGAATAACAGGAATGCTATAGTATTAATTTTCATGGTGATGCAAAATGACACGAATGCTATAGCATTCATTTTCATGATGATGCAGAATGACATGAATGCTATAGAATTCATTTTCATGATGATGCAGATTGAAATGAATGATACGGAATAACGTGAATGCTATAGCATTCATTTTCATGATGATGCAGAATGACATGAATGCTATAGCATTCATTTTCATGATGATGCAGATTGAAATGAATGATGCGGAATGACGTGAAAGCTATAGCATTCATTTTCATGATGATGCAGAATGACATGAATGCTATAGCATTCATTTTCATGATGATGCAGAATGACATGAATGCTATAGCATTCATTTTCATGATGATGCAGAATGACATGAATGCTATAGTATTTATTTTCATGATGATGCAGAATGACATGAATTCTGTAGCATTCAAATCTTAAAACCAACTATTTTGAATTTAATTTTATATAACCTTAAGTTTTTGTAATTATTATACCTGTCAAGATAATGAGTAACTGAACTATTATGTTATAGTAATATATATTAGGTGTACAAATGAATAATCCAAATTATTGTGAGCGGTTATGAAATCAATTTGGATTATTCATTTGTACAAATGACTGTATGACTGAATTGAATGATTGTAACATTTTTTCGAGATGGAATTCATCAGCTGCCTGAAAGATGGCTTAAAGTCATAGAAAGCAACGGCGAGTACTTTGATTAAAAAATTTAATTTACTTTGTTTTAAAATAAATCTTGAATTTAGCGGGAAAAAATTGGATTATTTATTTGCACACCTAATAAAATATGATAATCTGATTACCCTTATAAAATGTGTTTAGTCAAATTTTGGATATCACAACCAATTTAAAAATAAAATAACTGTCAATTTTTGCACCTTGCTGAAACTTTTAATGTCCGCGAACGTGTTAAGGTACAATTATTTGATATCACATGTCAGAGTACTTGTACGACATGGTGTTCGTATGAAAATATTGAAGTGGAATAAATGGAAAGGAAATTATTATGGTACGTTGATTATGGAACTATTGACAATTGGAATGAAATTAAATTATTGTATATAATTGATATTAACAAATTACACGTCGGAACGTATGTACAGAATGTTGTGGTTCATATGAAAATGGATTTTCTATATATTTTCCATACATGACTATTAATAGTTCATTTTCATACATTGCAAGACTGTAATTCACTATCTCTCTATTCAATATCTCGCCCACAACTATGTTCCATGCTACAGAGCAAACTTTTTAAATATGTAGAACGCTAAGTGGATAACGTTTTGCACAGTAAGGCGTACTAGTGGAACGACCGAAAGTTAATGAAACTGGCGATAGGAGTGCGCCGTTTGATAATCTGCTAACAGTACGGCTAAAGCCTACTCTCTGCCTTTCTTATTCTCTCTGTCTCTCTAGACGCGACTATGTTCACGATATTAATAACCTTCTTGGCAATCGCAATATTTCTTTCAAAGTTAGTGAGCCCAATAAGTATGGAACACGACGAAGCGTCAATCGTGTCACGCTGGCAAAAATGTGGTGTAAGAAGACGACGATGTTGCGAAATTTAATTTAATCAAAGCGACGCAGCAGAAAGATCGTCCAACAAAGAAATTCACAAAAAAGGATTGCAAAGTTTCTTCCCAACGAAAGTCCGGCCAAAAACGACAAACTGTGTACACGCCGACGCAATCTCTCATTCGCGTGACGTAAGAGACACACCAGAAAGCGCCGGTTTATGTTGAAGATATGTAAGCGGTTGTAATGCGAAATCGTCCGAATAGATATGCTGTCCGGCGGTTTCCCTGCTTTAGGACAAAAATGTACGATACTCTTGAATTTTTCATTTTACGCCCCGTAAGGACAGGCATGAATCGTCGCTCTCGCGGAGGAATTCCACCGGACGAATCTCGATTTACAGGAAAATGGCGCATGTGCATAAAATTCCTTATTCTTCTCCAGTCTGTGCCCATTCCGGTTCACTTCGTTCTCCCCCGTAAATACCGACGGTATATCATCGTTGCGCTTTCATGCTGGTCGGCGGAACGACGCCGGTCATTCCGCGAACAGACGGTTATTGCGGAGATGATACTATCCCTCTTCTATTTTTTTCCGCGTCTTTGCATCCATCTCGATTCAATACAGCGATCTCTCGCTGCCTTTTCTCTCGGTTTTTCCTTTACTCCGCGCCGAAGACGGATTCGTGCACGGCTAAGTAGTAGAACCTGACATTGGTCAGACGTTTCACTCGACGAAATTGCGCGCGACAAACGAACGCTGGTCTCTAAGTGAAACAGTATACAATGACGGACTTTAGAGTTGGTCGGCGTTGCCAATGAGTAAGATGGATTGCGAATGGGCTCTGCACGTATATTTGGCTTGCCTCGTAAAATGTATTCGTGCAAGAAATGCGGCGAGCGAAGAAAATGAAGGAAAGACCACCACGAGTCATCTATGTATGACGCTTCATAGCGGTCCTCTCAAAGTTTGTTATGACCTGTGAGTGATTTCTTATAAATCCCGAAACGTGGTTTTTGTATTTATTGTTAATATTATATTTTTATTTTGTTGTTGTTTTTATTAACGCGTTGTGTGCTGAGAGTATTTTACTATATTAGAACGGCGATGCTATGAAATGCTACAGCGTTCGACTGAATTATGCAAAATCTAAAGAATGTGCAGGTATTGAAGACCAAAGAATCGCATCACTATTCTAATAACAAATGCATTTATAAAATAATAATTGCTACCCATTGCGAATATTTTGGAGACGGTCAATGGGGAAAAAATTCAAAAAATACCCAATCGCAGCATCACATGAAATTATTCTATACAAAACTGCATTTATAACTGAATTATGCAAAATCTAAATAATGTGCAGATATTGGAGACGAAGGGATCGCATCACTATTAATTGCTAACGTCCATTGCGAATATTTTGAATCTCTTTAGTCAGTGGTGAAAAAATTCAAAAAATCAATCTATTCTAATAACAGCTGCATTTATAAAATAATAATTGCTTCCCATGCAAAATGCGAATATTTTTAGACCAAAGGATCTCATCACTATTCTTCAGTAAAATCGAATATTTTGGACCTTCTGTAAAATCTGTTGCGTCGGTCAGTGGTGAAAAAATTCCAAAAAAACCCACTCGGTAGCATTTATAATTTTGTACCTGCAATTAACACGTTGACTGCCGTGCATATTTTGCTGTATTACAACGGCGATGCTATGAAATACTACAGCGTTCGACTGAATTATGCAAAATGTAAATAATGTGCAGATATTGGAGACCAAAGCATCGCATCACTATTATAAGAAAAACTGAATTTATAAAATAATAATTGCTGCCAAGCGAATATTTGATTATACATTGACTGCCGTGCATATTTTGCTGTATTAGAACGGCGATGCTATGAAATGCTACAGCGTTCGACTGAATTATGTAAAATGTAAATAATGTGCAGATATTGGAGACCAAAGGATTGCATCACTATTCTAACAACAACTGCATTTATAAAATAATAATTGTTATCCATAGACCGTCATGGCATTCAAAGTGTTAATGCTATATATATGTTTTTGTTTTATATTTATAGCCAGTTATTGTGTATATAGCTATGGATGATTGAACAGTAAAAGCACAACTCAATCATTTGCGGTAGCACTCGATATTGAGAGTACAGCTTGTTTTGGTCACGATCTGCGTGTTTTCAGGTTTTGCCCTCAGACGAAGTAAAGAATTTGAGTAAGTAGATCAAAGACGATGTCGGCGAGAAGGAATTGTTGGACAGTAAAAAATCGCAATACAGTCGTCTATAGTAGCACTCGAAGTTGGGAATTTAATGAGAGATGAGGAAGGTATGAAGCGTAGACCGTAAATACTGCCTCCGGGGTCCAAATATACACAGTGGCGAAGAAGGGCCTGTAGAAGCTAATCTTACCTTCATCATTTGTGACTTCCCAAGTTTGCCCCTCTTGCAATGCAAAGAATTCGAGTAAGTTGGTTGAAGACATAATATCGGCCACGGCAGTCTCAACCACGAACTATTACCCAATTATGGACTTTTGAACAGTAAAAAGAAACAATGCGACCGTTTGCAGTAGCATTCGCAAGATCACAAACAGAAAATTGTGAGTTCTATCACACGACATGGTCCCTTAAAGCATAAACCGAAAATTACAGCTGCTGGCATCCACTTTTACGTGTCCCTGCTATACAGAGTGGCAAAGAAGGTTCTATATGCGAATGCAAATATATATCCATGCCATGCAACGAATTCCAACAATTACGCCGAATACATCATGTCGACCGCGACAAGAAATTGTTACCCAATTATGGTTTTTTAAACAGTAAAAAGTCGCAATTACGCCGTCTGCAGCAGCACTCGAAAAATGTCAAAGGAAAAATGATGAGTTTAGTCGCAGACATCGGTGTCTTAAAACGCAGCCCGAAAACAGCAGCTGATCCTACTTTTGCATGACTAAGCAATACCTGCTCTCGATTATGCGAGCGTGAACGAGCCTGTAGCCCTGTTTAACCCTATCTATACCACGCCGTGCGGTCCCGCCATTGTTTAACCGTTTGAGTGCCACGGGTCTTTCTCATTTCCCGGTCGAAACTTGCCAAGCGGCGCGATAGCGCTTGTTATATTCCGTGTCGAAACTTGCCAAAAGGCGCTATAGCGCTTGTTATATTACAGCAATTTTCATATGAATAAAAGCATGTAGACCTATAAAGTGTAACATTACTCAAATTTTATCTTTTTTACCTAAGATTGAAAAGTTACCGTAATGTTGTGCATCGAGAGAAACCGAGCCTGCTGTGATTACGCTGCAGTTTTGAGGACGGACAGAAGAAGCGCGATCGCGCCGCTTGGCACTCAAACGGTTAAGACGTCGTCGGGCTACCGTTGGCCAAACAATGCCGCCGTCACGTCGTCGTCGAAAGAAACAATGCCCGGAACTTGGCAATGCGCCTGTGACGTTATGTATCGCTGCCGCTCGAATTCCAGCCAAGAAGTTCAATCCCGATACTGCGGCCGTGCGCGACAAAGGACCTCCGCAAGAGTTGCACGTAACGCATTAGGCTCGCCATAATGCACGCTAATGCGGCCAATTACGGGGCGTAGCGATAAAACGCGACCGGGGGAGAGTGGAAAAAATATTTGCCGCGCCGTCGATCGCCGGGTCGCGTTAACTCTTTGAGGCACAGGATTTCAGGCAAAAAATTGACCCATGTTGCACAGGAATTTTATCGCGTTTTAAATGAAACAAAATTGGTATATTTTTATTAACCAGTTAACTGTGGCGTCCTCGTTTAAGAGTGCGCACCGTTTTGTGTCGCCAGAATCGAGCCATGACGAGTATATTCCTCAATCACAGAGTAAGTTGCGTTGGTAGGAAATTGGATGAGAAAGATGGGTTTATTTTATAAAATTGAAAATTTTATTACTAATATTTGCTTATTTGGTTAACATAAGCATATATTAGATACATATTAAACTAAAAACGCAATAAAATAAACTTCGGGCCAGCAACTATCAATAGGCTCAGCGCCTGGTCGGCGTCACGTATTTCTCCCATGACTGACCATACCTGAAGGAATCCTATTATAAATCAACTTTTTGACTTTTGCCTTTGCTCCTTTTAGGTTAACATCTAAAAAACATTATCATCGCACATAAATAAATTCACTATGCGAACTGGTAAACTGTCTCAACCGGTGCATACGGGGATGCATGAGTTCATCTCAAACTGTTTATATTTTTTATTTGTTTGTTTTATTCCGGCATAGCCTGAAAATATTCTGAACATCTTGAAATTTGAGAATATGTTGTGTTTTTCTCAAAAATTGCAATTTAAATAGCCAATGGTCACTGCTTTATACGCATGACGATTATACTCGTCAATACACAAAATCGTGTCGCTTCTCCATGACGAGTATACTCGTCAATCACAGTTAACTGGTTAATAACGGTATAATGTCATATAAAAACATAACAAAATAGTAGTAGTTAATAATATTTGTTGGTATTGGGCGCGGCTCCAATAGTCCCACTGTGCCACATAGGTTTATGAATGGTACTTGTTAAAATACATATTTTTTCCTAAGCATAGGGGCACTTTGCACACAGTACAAGACCAGAGTGTTCGAACTTCCTTTTTTTTGTACTACATCGTTTACGAGATGAACGTTTTGATAAATGTTTTGAATCTCGCTTTCTTATTTCTATTGAAATGTTAGGTTTGTGTGTACGTATTTGGATTCATAATGAGTTATTGGTACAGTTAGTTAGTGCGCTATGATCTATAAATGTTTGACTAATAAATCCTTCAGCATATTGATCTTTAAATGCTTTTAATGTGATTGTTTTTTTACTGCGACGATCAAGGTTATAATTAGACATTAATTGATCAAATTTATCCACTGCATTCATGTTATCATTATAATCCGCGATCAAAGAAGGACAAACATAAACAGTAAAGAAAAATTGTTTTTTTGTGTTACTGCACAAGTTGCATGGTGGGACAAATATTACTTTATATATAAATCAAATTTAATCATTTATTTTTATTATAAAACTCGTTATCGATTATAAAGAACTAATTTTTATAAAGATGTTACAATTGACTGATTGGGTCGTAAAACAAAGAAAAAAATTTATTCGAATAAACCTTCCGCTTATTCAATTGGTCAACCGAATTGTGTGTTGAATATTGCTGCGACAAGAATACATTTGTAACATTGTTGGAAGATTTTCCAGGAAAGAGAAAGAAGAAGAAAATATAAATGTATGCACATGCACACTGCCTATTTGGTGGGGACATTGCAGAATAATCGTGCCCCAAATATGGCAAAACTAGTAAAATAATTGAAATTTTAATGATACTCAAAACTTAAAAAAAGCGTTTTTCTCGCAAAAATACGTTTTTAAAGTGGTTTTACAGCTTATTTTTAAACAAATTTTCTCCGATTCACTTGAAATGTTTACTGTAGCTGTTAAACTACATTCTCCGGAGAAGTACACATGATTTTTAAAATCGGTTAAAAACTTTCGTTATTATAAATATTTTTTCAATGAATTCTTTGATGGAAATTAGAATTTTTCTCCACATGCTGGCCATTTCTACAAAAATCAATATTTTACCATATACGTGTGTACTTCTCTAGCAAATTTAATGTAGATTACGAAAAAAGTGTGCTTTTTGTGAAGTGAACCTATATGGTGCAGACATTGCTGAATAATCGTAAATATGGCAAAACTATAATATGAAAAATGCACTTCAAAACTTTCGAGAGTTCCAGCGCCGCCATTTTGAAGCAAAACATAAAAAAAAATTTTTTCTATACATTAATGTATGCACATTAAACTACATTTAAACCAATTTTTAAAATGTTAAAACTTTCGTTATTATAAATAAAAATTCTTTGATGGAAATTGATTTTTCTCCACATGTTTTTACAAAAATCAATATTTTAGCATGGATGTTACTCTAGCAAATTTAATGTAGATTAAAAAAATTTTGCTTTTTATGCTTAGTGAAAGTGTATGGCACTTCTGCTGCAAGCCGCGGAGACCATTTCCAAAAATCCACTTCTACTTCGAGAGCTCCAGCGCCGCCATTTTGAAGCAAAAACATAAAAAAAAATTCTTTCTATACATTAATGTATGCACATTAAACGCCTTTAAACCAAATTTCGATATGTTATATCATGTAATTAAAAAAAATGTCTAAATTTACCTTATGTTTTTAGGCGTTAAGCTAGATGTTACCCCTTAAGAAAAAATTCTGCTTTTTATGCTTAGTGAAAGTGTATGGCACTTCTGCTGCAAGCCGCGGAGACCATTTCCAAAAATCCACTTCTACTTCGAGAGCTCCAGCGCCGCCATTTTGAAGCAAAAACATAAGAAAATTCTTTTTATACATTAATGTGTGCACATTAAACGTCTTTAAACCAAATTTCGATATGTTATATCATGTAATTAAAAAAAATTCCTAAATTGACCCTATGTTTTTAGGCGTTAAGCTAGATGTTACCCCTTAAGAAAAAATTTTGCTTTTTGTGCTTAGTGAAAGTGTATGGCACTTCTGCTGCAAGCCGCGGAGACCATATCGAAAAATGCACTTCTACTTCGAGAGCTCCAGTGCCGCCATTTTGAAGCAAAAACATAAGAAAATTTTTTTTATACATTAAAGCATGCACATTAAATGCCTTTAAACCAAATTTCGATATGTTATATCATGTAATTAAAAAAAATGTCTAAATTTACCCTATGTTTTTAGGCGGTAAGCTGGATGTTACCCCTTAAAAAAAATTTTACTTTTTATGCTTAGTGAAAGTGTACGGAACTGCTGCTGCAAGCCACGGAGACCATTTCCAAAAATACACTTCTACTTCGAGAGCTCCAGCGCCGCCATTTTGAAGCAAAAACATAAAAAAAAATTCTATTTATACATTAATGTATGCACATTAAACGCCTTTAAACCAAATTTCGATATGTTATATCATGTAATTAAAAAAAATTCCTAAATTGACCCTATGTTTTTAGGCGTTAAGCTGGATGTTACCGCTTAAATAAAATTGGTAATTAAAGTGGCCGGCGCGCAGCAGCGAGCCGAGCCGGTAATAACGGAAACGATTAATAGCAATTACGCTGCAAGCGGCGTTAACGATACACCGGCCTCGATAAAAGCGGCGATAGCCTCGATATTAATGGATACGGAGAAAGATGGCGGCGACGCGGGAGAAGGTGAGAGCGTATTATACGACGACACCGGGATCTTCTACGTGCAAAGTTTGCTCTCGGCACTGTTGCGTGCCGTTCTTTTCACGACATGACAGCCCTTCTCCCACCGCCGTCTCTTAGCGTTCGGTCGCAAGCATCGTGTCGTCGTAAAGCTCCCGTACTATTTAAAGGATCGTACAGGTTTACGGGCTCGGTGGACATTAAGGAAGGTGGGCCGTAAAGGAATAATTTACGGTCGTTTAATGCGCCTCCCTTTTCACTTCAGCTCGCATTCTTTGAGCGCGCTCGTTAGCTCTCTTCAATCGTCGCCGGCTTTGCTCGCCTTTTTGTCGTTCTTCTCGCACGTCCATCGACTGAATCTAGGCTTCCCGAACGCTCTGGCCCTTGTACGCTGCTTTTATCGGCGGAAAAATTCACTAATTTTGCGCGCCTGCGTTTGACGTTGAAAGGTGCTGCGTCATTGGGCGTTTGGTTTATGTTTTCGGGCAGTTTGTTTGCAAACGGTTACTTGCCAAAGCCTTCGGGGCGTCGACAAGCGGGGACCTCCCCTACGTTATATATTATTTTGTTTGTTGGCGATTTGCAACTTTTTCTGCGCTGCGATCTCGGGGAGCGAAGGTGATTGGTCGAGGGTGCGTGAGACAATGGTTTTTCGGAGTAAATTTTGTATAATGTACATAAACGATTTTATGTTCCAAATTTATTTGATTCTGTCATCGGGAGATTTATTTGAAAATAAGATGGGGTGTGAAGAGAAAAAATGGAAGGAGAAAAATGTCTGATGGTTGGAGACGAAGATAATGTATAGAAAGAAGCGAATGAAGCTCGAAAAGCCAGGAAATAAATTCGTGTGGAACTAAGGTACGCAGAGATACGAGAAAAGCGATTGCATGGAAATAAAGTGACGTGCAATGTTCTTCGTACTGCAAGAGGTATCACTGGGCACTGTTTGGGTGGGTGTTTAAGTGAAACAAATATAATATACAGGGTGCGGCGCCAAAATCCGGACAAATCAATCATTTTTGGAACATAATTTTTATTGCAATAATAGGAAAGAAAACAATTTTTTTTGTTACTGTATTGTTTGTTGAGTCATAAAGAAAACATTCATTCAATATGTCATATCATTCATTCTCTACATATATCTTATAGTTTATAAGACGAATAAGATTATAAGATTACTAACAAACCATAATTTTCTAAAATTTACTTAAACGCATAATATCACATTAAACGAAAATTTATTATTCCAAACCACTCGAATCAGTTAACACTAGATTGCCCAAGGCAGTCATTTTGACTGTTTTTTAATTTCAATTAGAAAAACAATTATGAAATTGATGACACAATTTCTTAGAATTTTGTGACTTTTTCTATAACATATAAATGGGTTTATGAATAATTGTAGTTACTTCCGCTCTCCTTTATTTCCGTATATATATGTGTGTTATACCTATATTGCCCAGAAGCAGTCATTTTGACTGCTTGGTAAATTTTAAATAATCAAATGATTTTTATTTATTGAATTGAGTAAATTTCTTATATGACCTGTCCGGCTTTGTATTGAAATATGATGGATGATAAATTGTCGATTTGGGCGTATACTTGATAAGTGTCAGTTGCTCAATAAGCTAAAGTAGTATTAGTTATTCGAATCTTTATAAAGTGTTGTTCTAACAAGTTGTTTATTTATTTCTTTTGCGCCCTAACTTTATGAAAAAAATGTCGAACAGAAATGAGTTCTTAGAAAAGCTAACGAACATAAGTGAAGAGTGCTCCGATATAGAACCAAATGAAACAAATTCTGAACTATCATCTGAAGATGAAGCGGATTATATTCAAAGTGAAACATCTGACGCTGAAGACAGTGATGAAGAGTCGATCACCAATGATGAAAATGAAAGTGTCATCAATATGACCAGGAAAAGGTGTAGGGTGCTAACTAGTTCAGATTCTGATGAAGAAACTGAAAATACGTTTCAGGAGGTCGAAACAGCTGCTGATGGTACTGTGTGGACAAAAATTGACGGAGGTGGTATTCCTGGAAGGATACCATCTGCTTGTATTTTCAAGAGTGTGAAAGGGCCAACAGGCTACGCAAAAAGGAACATTGTGGCAGATAATCTTATCAGTGCATTATCGTCGATAATAGATAACTACATTATCAAACATATAAGAAAGTGCACAGAAGAATGTCGCCGAATTTTGCGGAACGGTTGGACAATATCATTACCGGAAATACGTGCATTTATTGGGATTCTATATGCTTGTGGAGCTTACGAAGCAACAAATTTTAAATTGAGTTATTTATAGTCAGCGAAGTGGGGTCCCGAATCTTTTAGAAAAACTATGGCCAGAGAAAAGTTCAAGCAAATCCTACGATTTATTCATTTTGACAAAAGAACCGAATGCAGTAGGCGCCTACAATCAAATAAATTTGCCTTGCTTTCGGAAATATGGGTTAAGTTCATTGAAAACAGTCAATATGTACAGTTAATATTTACTAATAACCTGTTATATAACTGTAAATAACATAAAAAATATTAAAAATTAATTTTAAACAAATTTCTTTACATATTTGTTATTTTTTCACAATGCAGTCATTTTGACTGTTTTTGGGCAATATAGGTATACAAGAAATCTCGGGCAATCTAGTGTTAATTATATTTTCGTATTTCTTAAAGGTGGAAACATTTCAAATTCCAAAGTTTATTTGGGGCGATGCTGCACGGTCACCATAATATCACACCGAACAAAAATTTTTACTTGAAGCGCTTCCACATGGTAGAGATACGGAAATCTGCCATGTTTCCTGTCGAATCCTACAGATGCAATACCCACGTTTTCCTTGGACGACCCCGTTTCGCAATTGTCACCTTTCGTGACATGTTGAAGCACACGTCCCACAAACATGCACACAAGCATGCGCTCACGTACTTCGCACAACACTTGAAATTCCAACACTCAACGCATACCCATGTATACAACTCTTGTACGGTAATACTTCTATGTTTCATGACCGACGCAGCATTTACAGGGTAAGTGCCTGAGAGCTTTTTGGACTACAAGCATTCCGCCAGCTTTCTAGTCTAAAGCAGCCGTTGCCTTCGTCAATAAAAATTTACCTGTAACTTTCTCTCCAGCCCCAGTTAAGTCGATGTAAGGCTCAGTACAAACAGTGAAATGGAAGTTGGTCAAAAACAGTCCCGAACTTTTTTTTATTATATAGTTGTTTAAAACCGTACCAACCACTTGTGGTGGGTTATAAGCAACTCGAGATCATGATTTACATGTTATTGTACAGATTCGTGAGTTTTAGATATTTTAATGGGGTCTGCGACCATTTGATTTTCTACAAATTGTCTTTGAAACTACGTCCTATGTTGAATCGGTGTCTAAATTTGATATGTTTTCGACAATGGTTGACAATATGTCCGTTTACGATTCTTCCATCCTCCAATGGTCCACTTGAAAAAAATGGCTTATTCAAATTAGTCATGATTTGGTTAAGACTTTCCATTTTTTTTCTCCCAGTTTTCTTTTATTTTCTGTTTGAATTTTAAGAGTTTATCTTCTGGGACCAGGCTATTATCGGATAAGTCACAAACTTGTCACACACTAAATGTATACATACATTACTACAAATACAATACTTGTTATATCCGTCTAACTGCAAATATATGAACCTATTGTCATAAGCAATGAAATTGGCAACGAGTAAACATCTTTTCTGCCAAATTAAGTTGGCGTGGAAAAGGCCGTGTCTCTGTCCAGCTCAATTTATTTTTCAGTCAAAGCTACCGGTTCCTTTGGGCTAAATGCCCATCGATGCTAATTGCCCCAGGGAAGATGCATAATACGTTCTGCATCTAACGGTCCATGTAATTGGCGTGATAACAGACTTTCTCAAGAGCTTCGAGGGTCCGATATTCGAGTACTTGTTTGGAAGGTTCGATGTGTATCGGGATGTTAAGTACGTGATGTCGAAGTCCGATACGAGTAGTAATAAAATGCACGCTGAACGGCATTGGCATCGCAAACGCTATAAATGTATCGATACTGTTCTAACCAGCCTCGAGGATACCAGGCTATTGAAGCAATAATGAGTACTGCAGGTATCGGAATGTAGCAATTTCGAAATTATAGTTGTGCAAGTATCGATCCTTTAAACTTCACCAAATTCATGTGTGACGTTGAGCATCGAACTCTTAAGCTCTCATCGTGTTTAATTGCATGTACACAATAATAAATGCTACCGATTGGATATTTTTTTAATTTTTTCACCAGTGCCAAACGCAAGAGATTTGACTGAAGATCCAAAATATTCGCAATGGGTAGCGATCATTATTTTATAAATGCAATTGTTGTTAGAATAGTGACGCGATCCTTTGGTCTCCAATACCTGCACATTATTTACATTTTGCATAATTCAGTCAAACGCTGCAGTATTTCATCGCATGGCGGTTCTAACATAGCAAAATACGCGGTGACCGGTGCAAAAGATTTTACTAGAAATGCAAACAATTTGCAATGAAACCTGTTTGCAATCTTGTAAAAGCAATTATTAGAATAGTGATGCGATCCTTTTGTCTCCAATACCTGCACATTATTTACATTTTGCATAATTCAGTCAAACGCTGTAGTATTTCATAGCATCGCCGTTCTAATACAGCAAAATATGCACGGCAGTCAACGTGTTAATTGCATGTACAAAATTATAAATGCTACCGATTGGGTATTTTTTTAATTTTTTCACCGTTGACCGACGCAAGACATTTTACTGAAGATACAAAATATTCGCAATGGGTAGCAATTATTATTTCATAAATGCAGTTGTTGTTAGAATAGTGATGCGATCCTTTGGTCTCAAATACCTGCACATTATTTACATTTTGCATAATTCAGCCAAACGCTGCAGTATTTCATCGCATGGCGGTTCTAACATAGCAAAATACGCGGTGACCGGTGCAAAAGATTTTACTAGAAATGCAAACAATTCGCAATGAAGCCTGTTTGCAATCTTGTAAAAGCAATTGTTAGAATAGTGATGCGATTGAATTTTTTGTCTCCAATACCTGCACATTATTTACATTTTGCATAATTCAGTCAAACGCTGCAGTATTTCATCGCATGGCGGTTCCAACATAGCAAAGTACGCGGTGACCGGTGCAAAACATTTTACTAGAAATGCAAACAATTTGCAATGAAGCCTGTTTGCAATCTTGTAAAAGCAATTGTTAGAATAGTGATGCGATCCTTTTGTCTCCAATACCTGCACATTATTTACATTTCGCATAATTCAGTCAAACGCTGCAGTATTTCATCGCATGGCGGTTCTAACATAGCAAATTACACGGTTACCGGTGCAAAAGATTTTACTAGAAATGCAAACAATTCGCAATGAAGCCTGTTTGCAATCTTGTAAAAGCAATTGTTAGAATAGTGATGCGATCCTTTTGTCTCCAATACCTGCACATTATTTACATTTTGCATTATTCAGTCAAACGCTGCAGTATTTCATCGCATGGCGGTTCTAACATAGCAAAATACGCGGTGACCGATGCAAAAGATTTTACTAGAAATGCAAACAATTCGCAATGGAGCATGTTTGCAATCTTGTAAAAACAATTGTTAGAATAGTGATGCGATCCTTTTGTCTCCAATACCTGCACATTATTTACATTTTGCATAATTCAGTCGAACGCTGTAGCATTTCATATTGTTGCCGTTCTAATACAGCAAAATATGCACGGCAGTCAACGTGTTAATTGCATGTACAAAATTATAAATGCTACCGATTGGGTATGTTTTGAATTTTTTCACCGTTGACCGACGCAAGACATTTTACTGAAGATACAAAATATTCGCAATGGGTAGCAATTATTATTTTATAAATGAAGTTGTTGTTAGAATAGTGATGCGATCCCTTGGTCTCCAATACCTGCACATTATTTACATTTTGCATAATTCAGTCAAACGCTATAGTATTTCATAGCATCGCCGTTCTAATATAGTAAAATACGCTTGGCAGTCAAGGTGTTAATTGCATGTACAAAATTATAAATGCTACCGATTGGGTATTTTTTTAATTTTTCCACCACTGGCCGGCGCAAGAGATTGTACTGAAGATCCAAAGTATTCGCAATGGGTAGCAATTATTATTTCATAAATGCATTTGTTGTTAGGACAGTGATGCGATCCTTTGGTCTCCAATACCTGCACATTATTTACATTTTGCAGAATTCAGTCAAACGCTGTAGTATTTCATAGCATCGCCGTTCTAATATAGTAAAGTACGCTTGGCAGTCAACGTGTTAAACTCTTTACATGAGTGTTTAACGAAAATTTCTACAAAACGTTTTATAGATTTCGATCTCTTATACCAGCGCAGAATATTTCGTCGAAAGTATATGACATTTCCATGATATAATTTTTTCAAGTTACTCCACTTTGAACCGTGTTCAAACATTAACTTGAATAACTACATGACCATACTCTGAAGTCTTCACGTGGCACCCAGCCACTTTCCGAAAACAATTTTCACGTTACTGTCGCCCTGGCTTTTCACGGCGCTGCGACTTTTACTTCATAAATCAACGGTGACGCTTCCGCATTTATCAGGTTACTTCTTCACTCCGTGCACCCGAATCGACTACGTCCCGTCTTTCCTTGATTTGCCAATTTTAAGTCCGCGATCGATCGTGCGATCACGAGATCCGGAAGGGTGTACACTCGGGTCCGGATGGATATTAAGAAAACGGCGCAAGTGGGACTAAGATGAAGATAGACCGAATTTCTCTTGGGCTAGACGTCGTAGAAGTAACTGCGCAGAATTATCGAAACGACGCCGTCGTAAAGTAGATCTTCATTTAACCGCCCGCTTAAACGAATACATTTATACAGGGGATGTATTCAAGAATGTGGGAGGTGCTATAGAAGCTGATACGGAATATGGAAAAATGATTAAATATCTTTTTAAGTGTATATCATTTAAAAAAAATGTGGAACCACGTAGCGAAACAATTGTATTCATGTGCAATCGCTGTATTCACTTTGCAAATTTTTTATAAAAGTAATCTACTGACGTTAGTGAAATATAAAAATGGCTATAGCTAAGCTCCAATTCCAAATATGACATATGCATATACAATTCTCTCGACGATTCGCACATACACGTGGATTTAAACAAATTGAGAAACTCCGTATGAAAGTAATTTAATTCATGCACAATCGTTCTATTAATTTTTCAACGTCTCCGCGAATGCAGAAATACCCATACTACGATCACCCTGTGTATACATTCACTTTGCAAACTTTTCATAAAAATAATTGACCGACGCTAGTGGAATACAAAAATGGCTGCAGCTTAGCCATAATTCCAAAATAGCACATATATATATACAATTCTCTTAACGATTTTCGTACATATGTGAATTTTAACAGATTGAGAAGTCCCCTATCAAAATAATTTAATTATTGTGCAATCGTTCTATTAATTTTCGTCGTCTCGGCGTCCCACATATCACGATTCACCCGGTATATATATTCAGTTTGCAAATTTTTCGTAAAAGTAATCGACTGACGTTAGTGAAATATAAAAATGGCTATAGCTCAGCCCCAATTCCAAATATGACATATGCATATACAATTCTCTCGACGATTCGCACAAACACGTGAATTTAAACAAATTGAGAAACTCCGTATGAAAGTAATTTAATTCATCCGCAATCGTTCTATTCATTTTTCAACGTCTCCGCGAATGCAGAAATACCCATACTACGATCACCCTGTGTATATGTACATTCACCTTGCAAACTTTTCATAAAAATAATTGACCGACGCTAGTGAAATACAAAAATGGCAGCAGCTTAGCCATAATTCCAAAATAGCACATATATATACAATTCTCTTAACGATTTTCATACATATGTGAATTTAAACAGATTGAGAAGTCCCCTATCAAAATAATTTAATTATTGTGCAATCGTTCTATTAATTTTCGTCGTCATAACATTTCGGCGTCGCACATATCACGATTCACCCGGTATATATATTCAGTTTGCAAATTTTTCATAAAAATAATTGACCAACGCTAGTGAAATACAAAAATGGCTACAGCTTAGCCATAATTCCAAAATAGCACATATATATACAATCCTCTGAACGATTCCAACATATACATGGATTTAAACGAATTGAGAAACCCCGTATCAAAACAGTTTAATTCATATGCAATCATTCTATTCACTTTCCACCGTCGATGCGTCCCACACATTACACCCTGCGTATATATTCGCCTTGCAAACTTTTCATAAAAGTAATCGACTGACGTCTATATTCGCCTTGCAAACTCTTCATAAAAGTAATCGACTGACGTATATATTCACCTTGCAAACTTTTCATAAAAGTAATCGACTGACGTTAGTAAAGCACGAAAATGGCTACAGCTCAGCCGCAATTCCAAATATGACGTACGCATACACAAACCCTCTTCATCCCTTTTGCAGTCTACATCTTGACGTGCGTGCGTGTGGTTACATTACACCATATATGCATCTTCGTTTCCGACAGCGTGAAATTACGACGCGGTCAGCATTCGCTAGCCGCAGCATTTCACGGGACGTGACTTTATTCGCTATCAATCGCTGTCAAACTAATTAACTTAACTAACACCGCGTACTCCCCGACGCAGCGTCCGAAAATGACTCCCCTCGTCGCACCCACCAGGCCACGCCCAATGCCAAAATTTGCATAAAACGATGCGATTTTTAACATATTGACTGCCACGCAAGTTTATAAGAAAATTTCCGTAAGGCCACACAGGCTGTTATACCATGCGCGAATTGCTTTTTATTGTAGTAGAAGATTATTACATTTAGTAGTATTATTACATTTTGTAGAACTATTACAGTAGAAGATTACTACATTTAGTAGTGTTATTACATTTTGTAGAACTATTACAGTAGAAGATTACTACATTTAGTAGTGTTATGACATTTTGTTGTACTATTACAGTAGAAGATTACTACATTTAGTAGTGTTATGACATTTTGTTGTACTATTACAGTAGAAGATTATCACATTTAGTAGTGTTATTACATTTTGTAGTACTATTACAGTAGAAGATTACTACATTTAGTAGTGTTATTACATTTTGTAGAACTATTACAGTAGAAGATTACTACATTTAGTAGTGTTATTACATTTTGTAGAACTATTACAGTAGAAGATTACTACATTTAGTAGTGTTATTACATTTTGTAGTACTATTACAGTAGAAGATTACTACATTAAGTAGTGTTATTACATTTTGTAGTACTATTACAGTAGAAGATTATTACATTTAGTAGTATTATTACATTTTGTAGTACTATTACAGTAGAAGATTACTACATTTAGTGGTGTTATTACATTTAGTAGTGTTATTACATTTTGTAGTACTATTACAGTAGAAGATTATTACATTTAGGTAGTATTATTACATTTTGTAGTACTATTACAGTAGAAGATTACTACATTTAGTAGTGTTATTACATTTTGTAGTACTATTACAGTAGAAGATTACTACATTTAGTAGTGTTATTACATTTTGTAGTACTATTACAGTAGAAGATTATTACATTTAGTAGTATTATTACGTTTTGTAGAACTATTACAGTAGAAGATTACTACATTTAGTAGTGTTATTACATTTTGTAGTACTATTACAGTAGAAGATTACTACATTTAGTAGTGTTATTACATTTTGTAATACTATTACAATAGAAGAATATTACATTTAGTAGTACTATTACATTTTGTAGTAGAAAATTATTACATTTTGAACAAAATGCCTAGCCATTTCCATGGAGTAGAAACTCTATATTGGAGAATTGTACTGGACTTATTGTTTCTTGTAGCAGAAGATAAGCACATAAGAAGATAAGTTTACATTGAAACGTTTCGAGACATGCATTCAGTTGAAAATCTTTTCTCAATAACGAAGTATCTAAGAAAGCGTGTATGCGCCGAAAATTATTTTTGCTTTTTCAAATGTTTCCTGTAGTGACGCATGGTTAAAATTACTTTTGTAACAATTTAATAGTGTTACTATATCCTGTGAAATATCTTTCCAAATATAATAAAATAAATATAATACATACCAATAAAATCAATACATATCAATAATACATCAATAAAATCAATACTACTTTTTAAATATTTAGCAATTACGTTAATTTTTGTTATTCTTCAATAAAAATTTCATGAATAATACTAATGACAAATACAAGTAACGTAATTTGAACTAAATTTCTAATTGATTATTTCTAAAGTAAGGAATAATAGCACCCTAAAGGTTGTTATATTTAAGTTAAGTTATTATCTAATTAATCTCAAGATTATGTAAAGATTATGTGGAGTAAAATCATTTATAATCTTATTATTTAATCTGTTTTCTTAAAATTAATTTTCAATAATGTTCTTTAACTTCAAAAATAGTCTTACAAGATACTAGCCGGAAAGAAACATATTCTAGCTTGAAATCTCACTAACTAACTTACCTCATAAATACACAAACGCGCGTCACCCGAATACGGGTGACACGGCCGTCAACGGGTTAATTCGGCCGTCTTTCGGGGCGTAAAACGCGGCGGTAGACGATGGAACAAAGAAGTGACGCGATATTGAGTTCTTTCACTGGAAATTGTTACTCCGTACCGTTCTGTGGCGGTCTGGTTACGGGAACCTAACCTTTCGCTAGGCGCATTGTGCCGCTTACCTTTTGTCGGACTCCCGTAGTCGCAAATATACATGCAAGACTTCGGGCTCTGCGACAAGCTGTTTAATATAAAGCGTTTTGCGGAACGTTCGTTTCTGCTTTGTGCCGCCCAATGACATTTTCGAGCTAATGTCCGCGTCGGGTAAAAAATGTTGAACTTTGGTGCTGACGCGTTTGTGCGCCGTTAGCGGAGTTTCCCCTGTCCACCGTGGACCGGAATTAAGCAGGGTGGATATTAATCCACTTGCGAGGAGAGGATCTGATTATTCATCTACTGAAATGTTGCTAATGCTTTTTCGTCAAGCGACAAAATTAATCACGACGCACTTCTCTTTGATGGTGGGCGAATAATGTTTTTACGTTGGAGTTTAAGTTGTTACGATGAGTGGCTTGTGTTGGCTGATATGTTTTACTTTTTAGCGTTCTCTCCACATGTTTCCAAGCCCGTAGATTTCCTGTGCAGGAATTTGTGTAATACAAAGCGGTACAAATGTTTTTAATTTTTATGTACTGGGATAAGCAAATATGGTGGACGTATGATTTTGTTATATTCGCATTGGCTCAATAATCGGAGGAACAGGATTACAAGTGTAGTATCAGGAAAACGGCCGTAGATGCGTCGTATGAAACTGTCGTGGGACCATCGGGCCCTACCGGATTAAGATAAAGTGGTAGAGGTCCGTATAAAAGCCGGTCCGATTTGCGACGCGACTTCAGTCTTAGATCAGTTTAGTTCAGTCAAGATCAGTCTCAGTCAGAGTTTACACAGTTTTTAGTTCAGTCCAGTTCAGTACAGTTCAGTACAGTATAGATGCGTTTTCTTGCCGTTTACCGAATCGAAGTCGAATTGCCATAGTTTTACCTTTATTTTATATTTATATTTATATATTAGTGCTTCCATTTATCTTTAAATAAACTTTATTCAACTTAATATAATTCCGCATCCCGCTTCGACGACACCTAACACCTTATCCACTACACAAGTTCACCGAATTTGCATATAGCAGTACATACAAATTTTATTTATCATCTTCGCATAGTTTCTACAATAGGAGAAACGAAGTTATAAGTTCAGGCGTTGAACATATGAACAACAATCAGAGGACTGAACATTTTTTTCTTGCGTTGCTTTTCTTTCTCTTCAAACGAAAGTGACCAAAGGGTTCTTTTTAGCGCTTCCTTCCTCATGTTTCGAAGCCGGTAGATTTTCGGTGAAGGAATTTGTGTAATGCAAGATGTTACAAATGCGTATGTTTTTTATTTTTATATACCGGGATAAGCAAATATGGATGTACAATTTTGTTATATTCGCATTGGCTCAATAATCAGAGGAACAGAATTACAAGTTCACTGAATTTGCATATCACATTAGATAAAGATTTTATTTATCATCTTCGCATAGTGTCCACAACAGGAGAAACGAAATTATAAGTGCAGACGTTGAACATATGAACAACAATCAGGGGACTGAACATTTACTTCTTGCGTTGTTTTCCTTTCTCTTCAAACAAAAGTGACCAAGGGTTCTTTTTAGCGCTTCCCTCCACATGTTTCGAAGCCCGTAGATTTTCTGTGCAGGAATTTGTGTAATATAAGATGATATAAATGCGTATGTTTTTAATTGTTATGTACCGGGAAAAGCAAATATGGTGGACGTATGATTTTACTAAATTCGCATTGGTTCAATAATCGGAGGAACCGAATTAGAAGTTCACTAAATTTGCATATCACATTAGATAAAGATTTTATTTATCATCTTCGCATAGTGTCCACAACAGGAGAAACGAAGTTATAAGTTCAGGCGTTGAACATATGAACAACAATCAGGGGACTGAACATTTACTTCTTGCGTTGTTTTACTTTCTCTTCAAACAAAAGTGACCAAGGGTTAATTTTTTTGCTTCCCTCCACATGTTTCGAAGCCCGTAGATTTTCTGTGCAGGAATTTGTGTAATATAAGATGGTATAAATGCCAATATGTTTTTAATTGTTATGTACCGGAAAAAGCAAATATGGTGGACGTATCATTTTACTAAATTCGCATTGGCTCAATAATCGGAGGAACCGAATTAGAAGTTTACTAAATTTGCATATCACATTAGATAAAGATTTTATTTATCATCTTCGCATAGTGTCCACAACAGGAAAAACGAAGTTATAAGTTCAGGCGTTGAACATATGAACAACAATCAGGGACTTAACATTTACTTCTTGCGTTGTTTTCCTTTCTCTTCAAACAAAAGTGACCAAGGGTTCTTTTTAGCGCTTCCCTCCACATGTTTCGAAGCCCGTAGATTTTCTGTGCAGGAATTTGTGTAATATAAGATGGTATAAATACGTATGTTTTTAATTGTTATGTACCGGAAAAAGCAAATATGGTGGACGTATCATTTTACTAAATTCGCATTGGCTCAATAATCGGAGGAACCGAATCAGAAGTTTACTAAATTTGCATATTACAGTAGATAAAGATTTTATTTATTATCTTCACACAGTCTCGACAATAGGAGAAATGAAATTATAAGTTCAGACATTGAACATGTGACCAACAATCAGGGGACCGAACATTTTTTTCTTGCGTTGCTTTTCATTCTCTTCAAACGAAACTGACCAAAGGGTTCTCGTCTCAGAATAAACCTAAACGGTTATCAGTGAGGCGAAGATTTTAAACACACACTATGCGAAGATGGCTTTATACACCGGATTACATCGGTGCCACGCTTAATCGCTGATTTAGGAGACGTGACGCCGCATATTGACACACGAAAGCCGGACCGGCATATCCTTTGCCGAATCCGTCGGAATTCTATTTCCTCCTTTGATCCAAGATTGCGCAATCTATCGGATAGCGTGTCAGAGTGGCACAATTTTCTTACCCCACCATCTTCGATGTTCGTCGTATTCAATAATGCATAAGACCTTTTGTACCTGGGAGCAACAATGTGTGCGAGCGGAGTCAAAGAAAACTTGATTTATCACCGTTTATTCATATTAGAAAGCACAGTTGCGTTGGAGGTAAAAATGAGTAACAAACATGACATGGTATGCGCGCAGTTTAATACTAGCTATCGAGCAGATCAATGCATTTTTGTATCTGCTAGTCGCGGGAAATAAAAAGTATTCAACCCTTTGATGGCTATGCCATCGTGCGTTTCATGCATGCGTTCGTCAAAAGCGTCGTGTGCAAATGTATTTATGCATTCGACGACTGTTTCTGACTTATACGTCAGATGATAACGAAAACTGTCATCTTTTGAAATATACATATGCCGTTACGCTGCATTGTAACGAGAATAAATAGAATTCTGTTTATATCGAACAATTACTCTTCGTTTTCCAGAGAATTCTTTCTTCCGACGATCGGCGATGGTGACTGTTGCTGTAGGATATCATAATATTTTACTTGAGCGTCGTAAAAATAACGTAAAAAGAACGCATCATTATGTAAACTAATCTGAAAACCCCATTTTTTTAAATTTCGTTACAAGCTTAAAGGAAAAAATTGTGTAAAACGAACTTTACTATTTTTTGTTGCACATCCGGAAAATTTGGGGATTTTTTTGAAAAAACGGATTGTTTTTGTCAATAAATTAAATTCAATTTAACTAATAAATAATTTAAAGTAATATTTAATATAATATAATATAATATAATATTATAATATAATAAATAATTTAATAAATTAAATTCAACGTCATTCAGTAAACTTATTCCTCTGACATATAAAAAAAATATATCCGAATGTATATAAAATAAATATGTCCGAAATATTTAAGTACTTTTATTTCTGACTTACACCGATAAATGTTGACATTCACCATGTGAACTATGTGAACTAATCTAAAAACCCTATTTTTTTAAATTTTGTTACAAGCTTAGAGGAAAAAATTCTGTAAAACGAACTTTACTGTTTTTCGTTGCACATCCGGAAGATTTGGGGATTTTTCGAAAAAACGGATTGTTTTTGTCAATAAATTAAATTGAATTTAACTAATAAATAATTTAATGTAATATTTAATATAATTTAATATAATATAATATAATATTATAATATAATGAATAATTTAATAAATTAAATTGAACGTCATTCAGTAAACTTATTCCTCTGACATATAAAAAAAATAAAGACGTTGTGACTAATTTAAACAAATTATTCTGCTTTAAAATGTATGAGAACATTAACGTAACTAAATACATTAACGTACAAAAGCATATGTAGATGTTACAGTGAAACACCGAAATCTGGAGAATGTCGACTTTCACCGGTGAATATCAACATTCACATAGTCGCTTGGTATATGTCCGAAATATTTGCTAAGTACCCTTATTTCTGACTTACACCGATAAATGTTGACATTCACCATGTGAACTATGTGAACTAATCTAAAAAACCTATTTTTTTAAATGTCGCTACAAGCTTAGAAGAAAACATTGTGTAAAACGAATTTTACTATTTTTCGTTGCAAATCCGGAAAATTTGGGCATTTTTCGAAAAAAAAAAAAACGGATTTTTTTGTAAATAAATTAAATTGAATTTAACTAATAAATAATTTAATGTAATAATTAATATAATTTAATATAATATAATATAATATTATAATATAATAAATAATTTAATAAATTAAATTCAACGTCATTCAGTAAACTTATTCCTCTAACATATAAAAAAAATAAAGACGTTGTGACTAATTTACACAAATTATTCTGCTTTAAAATGTATGAGAATATTAACGTAACTAAATACATTAACGTACAAAAGCATATGTAGACATCTTTCATTACTAAATAGCAAGTTTCCGAAGATGTATCTATATACTCATTACCAATATCTAATTAGTAACATTCCGAAAGCATCTGCATTCGCGTTTCGCAGTCAAAAGACTAACGAGCACAAACATTGACCTAAAGGACCTGTCCCCTCGATGCGATCATTTAAGGAATTCGTATCGGCCATCAATATCTTAACCCTCTATGGACCCATGCGACTTTGAAGTCACATATCGATAAATCAATATTTTATTAAATAGTTTAATTGTTTTTACTAGACGCGGCGTACACATCTTGTTATATAATGTCTCCTTAGTAACGAATAACATGCTTGATGCGGTTATCAGCTCTAACCTGAAATGTCAAAGTAAATGCTTTTCCAAGTTGTCTGCAAATAGAAGCCAAGGGAACCGTCTTGTGCAGTTGTCATTGTTTGTTCTTCTATCGGCGTTTGTTAAAGAAAAAAAGCGTACGTAATAGCATTTAGTTTGTATATCAATAATGTCTTATTTGTTTGCATTTAAACAATCATTTTATTAGTATTTTCATGTGATATAGTTTTGTGACTTTCAAGACACAATGGGTTATAATAGTAGGGTTCGGCGTATTTGCGATAACGTTTGTGTTTTCTTTGCTTTTTCGTTTTATATATTAGAGGCCCAAAATATAGATAAAAAATCATATAAAAATAAAAGAGGAATAAGAATAAGAAGCATTAGCAGTAATAAATTCGAAGATTCCTTATCAGATTCTGATTCTAACGAAGATCATCCAATAGTATTTACCCGATGACGTATAAATATTATTGAAAGCGACGATAAATTTAGGAGTAAAAAATCATCAGATAAGGAAATGCAACGTATATTTATGTTTAATTCCAAACGCCAGCTCTTTTATGGAATTCCACACTTAAGCTCTTATACACAAAAGTGCAAACGTTGTAAGTCGTTGTTACTTCAAAGTTACAAAGTGTATTCATTATAATAAAATTGTTGAAACTGCGGAATTCATTGTTAATATGTACTTCGAGGTTGATATTTGTTGATTTCACGTTACATAGATTTTGTATAGCCACCAAAACTGACCGCCGCGTATCAATTCCAGGATGTAGCTCCAACCCTTCACTTACATCCTTTATGCGGAAGCGATCCCCGGAGATGATCTTTCATTAGAAGCCACAGCGATTCGTAATTAAAGGACCCGAGTCGCTGCAATTTTTCGCTCGAGCGGGAGATAATTGGCGGCGAGGTGGCAGAAGAGTGAGCGATGAGTAGAGTAATTGTCGAAATCGATGATGGGAGAGTCGATTCTACGGATGTGCTTCGCGCTCGCCTTCGGGCGATTTTGACGCAATTATTGACTCACTTGAATTGTTCGACATACCGCTGGTGCGTGTACGTATATGTAACATCGTCGTTGTGCGTTCGGCATTATTCGTCAAAGTATTGTTTGCCACAATGCGATCCAGCGGTAATGATTAATAACGCGCTGCATTAGCGGGTGCGGGGCCGATTGGCAAAAATTAGCCAATTCCGATGTTACCTGGTTTGAACACGTTCGATCGGCGCGGATTAGCGTTGCATTGTAATGTCTGATACTTCTGTTTGGTTTTGGCTTTTGTAAACGTCGACGTTATATTAATGTTGCCTCCGCGCAGAATTTGAATCAATAGCGCGATGCTTGTTAAAATGCAAACGCCGCACACCTTTGAAATTATATTTCGCCGAGCTTTTGTTTCCCGGGGTCCTGGGTGGGTCAAATAGTGGGAAACAAAGGAAGCGAAGGAAATATTCTAGTAAGGGATTAGGTAGTCTAACGGTTTGCTCAACGAAGGATCTGTGGTTAATCGAACGTGCAATTTTGAGCCATTCTCTTTTTAAACCGAGGAATATCGCATGCAAAGCTTGAATGACATTTCCCACATACATTATTCCGTAGCTTAAGCGTCATTGTCTCTGTAATTCTTTCACGGATCACAGTATAGAATCAAAATGGCAGCCGCTGTATATACATCGGAGGCAATAAAAAGTAAAGACACAAAAGTGAATTGCAATTATTGATTACTGCCTCTCGTTTAAAAAAAAAGGCTTTACGGAACATGTTGGTTACAAAATTTCCCAAATATGAGAGGCAATCTTATTTTTTAAAGAGTAACGATTTTGTGTTTATTTTCATATGTATCGGATACAATAATTAAGTAGTTTATACCAACACTTTATACATTCCTATTTTTTTAGGAATCTTATTTTAATTTATTATTAAGCAATCTTATTTTTTAAAGAGCAAGGATTTTGTGTTCAATTCCATATGTATCGAATACAATAATTAAGTAGTTTATACCAACACTTTACACATTCCTATCTTTTTAGGAATCTTATTTTAATTTATTATTAAGCAATCTTATTTTTTAAAGAGCAACGGTTTTGTGTTCATTTCCATATGTATCCAGTACAATAATTAAGTAGCTTATACCAACACTTTATACATTTCTATCTGTTTAGCAATCTTATTTTAACTTATTATTAAGCAATCTTATTTTTTAAAGAGCAAAGATTTTGTGTTTATTTTCATATATATCGGATACAATAATTAAGTAGCTTATGCCAACACTTTATACATTCCTATTTTCTTAGGAATCTTAATATATATTAATTTATTATTAAGCAATCTCATTTTTTAAAGAGCAAGGATTTTGTGTTCAATTCCATATATATCGGATACAATAATTAAGTAGTTTATACCAACACTTTATGCATTCCTATTTTCTTAGGAATCTTATATTAATTTATTATTAAGCAATCTCATTTTTTAAAGAGCAACGATTTTGTGTCAATTTCCATATGTATCGGATACAAAAATTAAGTAGTTTATACCAACACTTTATACATTCCTATTTTTTTAGGAATCTTATTTTAATTTATTATTAAGCAATCTTATTTTTTAAAGAGCAAGGATTTTGTGTTTATTTCGATATGTATCCAATACAATAATTAAGTAGCTTATACCAACACTTTATACATTTCTATCTGTTTAGGAATCTTATTTTAATTTATTATTAAGCAATCTTATTTTTTAAAGAGCAAGGATATTGTGTTCAATTCCATATATATCGGATACAATAATTAAGTAGTTTATACCAACACTTTATGCATTCCTATTTTCTTAGGAATCTTATATTAATTTATTATTAAGCAATCTCATTTTTTAAAGAGCAAGGATTTTGTGTTCAATTCCATATATATCGGATACAATAATTAAGTAGTTTATACCAACACTTTATGCATTCCTATTTTCTTAGGAATCTTATATTAATTTATTATTAAGCAATCTCATTTTTTAAAGAGCAACGATTTTGTGTCAATTTCCATATGTATCGGATACAATAATTAAGTAGTTTATACCAACACTTTATACATTCCTATTTTCTTAGGAATCTTATATTAATTTATTATTAAGCAATCTCATTTTTTAAAGAGCAAGGATTTTGTGTTCAATTCCATATATATATCGGATACAATAATTAAGTAGTTTATACCAACACTTTATGCATTCCTATTTTCTTAGGAATCTTATATTAATTTATTATTAAGCAATCTCATTTTTTAAAGAGCAACGATTTTGTGTCAATTTCCATATGTATCGGATACAAAAATTAAGTAGTTTATACCAACACTTTATACATTCCTATTTTTTTAGGAATCTTATTTTAATTTATTATTAAGCAATCTTATTTTTTAAAGAGCAAGGATTTTGTGTTCAATTCCATATGTATCGAATATAATAATTAAGTAGTTTATAACAACACTTTATACATTCCTATTTTTTTAGGAATCTTATATTAATTTATTATTGAGCAATCTCATTTTTTAAAGAGCAAGGATTTTGTGTTCAATTCCATATATATCGGATACAATAATTAAGTAGTTTATACCAACACTTTATACATTCCTCTTTTTTTAGGAATCTTATTTTAATTTATTATTGAGCAATCTCATTTTTTAAAGAGCAAGTATTTTGTGTTCAATTCCATATATATCGGATACAATAATTAAGTAGTTTATACCGACACTTTATACATTTCTCTCGGTGCTGATACATAAACAGTTCGCTAGCAAGATCAATGCCCCCTCTTCCCATATCATAATCTGACACAAGCCACGCCTTTAACTTCCTTAAATTAAAACAACGTCTTGCGCAACGACGAAGGAAGCAAGAAACGTCTAGATACGGAGATATTCTTTGACGTTTGGACCCCGCAAGAAACATCGGCGAACTACTCTTGGCACTCAAAGTGTTAAAGAAACGTGCGACTTCTTCGGACCGCCCCAAATTCAATGAGATTTTTCAAGTCATTCCGGTCTTACATAGCAATCCGACAGAGCCCGACATCGGCCAAGTACCATGCTGGTCGAGCTCCAAATTCTTCGGTATGTTCAGCATGTAATTCCAGCTCTATGGCCCAGTTGTAAAATAGTTGCACGTGTAGTTCCACTTTGTCGTTGAAACGGTTCCAGCTACGTGAGTTATCATTTCAAAGTGATCGCTTTAAATCTATTCGATGAACGTGTCGTAGGCGAATCTCGTGTTTGCGTGGTTAAACACTGCAACACTTGTGCCGCCGCATTCATCTACTAACTAGGGATGACGAGTTCACACGTCAGGGGAAACTGCTTCTCCAGCACGCAAGACGAATTGTCCACGACACGTCGAGGAACTTCGAAGACCACGCCCATAAATTTAAACGTGATAAATCGCTTTTTTTGCGTCATACTGACACGACGTGGACTTATTCAGTATGATGGAGTAGTTCCGTAAAAAACGTGTAAAGTCGTATTCATTGCAAACAATATACGTGATGAATATAATCAGCATTCGTAAATGCACGCTCAGATTGTGGTTTTAGTAAGTGCTTTCTGCAGTTAAAAGATTGATGAAGACACGATTGGAAACTGTGATTAATATTTGATGGACTGAAATCCTTTAATAAGGATCAGTGATGTCTTTTAGTAGCGAGGTAAACTATGTTAACCATGTAAACGATTGACGGAGAATTTTAGGTAGGGGGTAGGAAGAATTTTGACGATATTTTAATTATCGGTGTTTTTACGCACATGACGAGCAGTGGCCGGGTTTAGGTTTTATAATCATAATTATATAGTATTTGTTTATACAATATATATTACTGCACTTAGAAGTTTCGTCCTAAACTATAGAAAGATTGGAAACTTTTAAATGGTTAATACCCTGCAGTTAAAAGATTGATGAAGACACGATTGGAAACTGTGATTAATATTTGATGGACTGAAATCCTTTAATAAGGATCAGTGATGTCTTTTAGTAGCGAGGTAAACTATGTCAACCATGTAAACGATTGACTGAGAATTTTAGGTAGGGGGTAGGAAGAATTTTGACGATATTTTAATTATCGGTATTTTTACGCACATGACGAGCAGTGGCCGGGTTTAGGGTTTATAATCATAATTATATAGTATTTGTTTATACAATATATAATACTGCACTTAGAAGTTTCCTCCTAAACTATAGAAAGATTGGAAACTTTTAAATGGTCAATACCCTTTCTAGACCAAAAGCATAGCGTGTATGTTACGTAATACCTTTCCCGATGGGCCGATGACTCAGCATATGGGTCATGTACATATCAGTATTAGCAATCGATTATCAGGTAGTATTGAGACAAGTGATACAATTACACGTACAAAATTTATAATAGATTATATAGGAAATATGTGCCATTGGTTTTACATTCAAGTCGTACCAAAACAAAATTAGTGATATTTATAGATTTATTTTATTTAGTTTATTTTTCACAAGTTTTAGTTTATTTGACACAATTTACATTTAAACATTTAGTTTATTTGATACAATTACACGTACAAAATTTATAATAGATTATATAGGAAATATTTGCCATTGGTTTTACATTCAAGTCGTATCAAAACAAAATTAGTGATATTTATAGATTTATTTTATTTAGTTTATTTTTTACAAGTTTTAGTTTATTTGACACAATTTACATTTAAACATTTAGTTTATTTGATACAATTACACGTACAAAATTTATAATAGATTATATAGGAAATATTTGCTATTGGCATTACATTCAAGTCGTATCAGAACAAAATTAGTGATATTTATAGATTTATTTTATTTAGTTTATTTTTTACAAGTTTTAGTTTATTTGACACAATTTACATTTAAACATTTAGTTTATTTGATACAATTACACGTACAAAATTTATAATAGATTATATAGGAAATATTTGCTATTGGCTTTACATTCAAGTCGTATCAAAACAAAATTAGTGATATTTATAGATTTATTTTATTTAGTTTATTTTTTACAAGTTTTAGTTTATTTGACACAATTTACATTTAAACATTTAGTTTATTTGATACAATTACACGTACAAAATTTATAATAGATTATATAGGAAATATTTGCTATTGGCTTTACATTCAAGTCGTATCAAAACAAAATTAGTGATATTTATAGATTTATTTTATTTAGTTTATTTTTTACAAGTTTTATTTTAATTGACACAATTTTCATTTAAACATTTATTTTATTTGATACAATTACACGTACAAAATTTATAATAGATTATATGAATATTTGCTAGTTACATTCGTGTATCAGAACAAAATTAATTTTGCGTAGCATTTATTTTATTTCTCATTTTTTACAAGTTTTAGTTTATTTATATCGGATTACATTGAAAACATTTAGTTTATTTGATACAATTACTGACGTACAATTCAATTTATAATGGGAAATAAGGATTACATTGTACGTACGAACAAATGGGGATATTTATAGATTTATTTAATTTAGTCGATTTTTTACAAGTTTTAATTTATTTGACACAATTTACATTTAAACATTTAGTTTATTTGATACAATTACACGTACAAAATTTATAATAGATTATATAGGAAATATTTGCCATTGGTTTCACATTCAAGTCGTATCAAAACGAAATTAGTGATATTTATAGATTTATTTTATTTAGTTTATTTTTTACAAGTTTTAGTTTATTTGACACAATTTACATTTAACATTTAGTTTATTTGATACAATTACACGTACAAAATTTATAATAGATTATATAGGAAATATTTGCTATTGGCTTTACATTCAAGTCGTATCAGAATAAAATTAGTGATATTTATAGATTTATTTCATTTAGCTTATTTTTTACAAGTTTTAGTTTATTTGACACAATTTACATTTAAACATTTAGTTTATTTGATACAATTACACGTACAAAATTTATAATAGATTATATAGGAAATATTTGCTATTGGCTTTACATTCAAGTCGTATCAGAACAAAATTAGTGATATTTATAGATTTATTTTATTATTTTTTAGTTTTAGTTTATTTACAATTTACTTTCAAAAATTTATTTGAACAATATACAAAATTTATAAAGATATATATTAAAATATATATACTGAAAATACTATATTAAAATATCATACAAAATACTATATTAATATATTATACTAGAAAAGTTTTAAATTTGCAATTTACATTACACAAAATTTGTATCTTTTTAATCAATACAGCAAAATAGAAAAGATATATCTAAGCAGCATTTAGTTGCGGGAACTTTTCGAATGATTACGGATTTATTTTATTTAGTTTATTTTTTACAAGTTTTAGTTTATTTGAAATTTAATCGCATTATTACAAGGTTGAAAAATGGGAAAGATTATATAGATTTGTGTGCAACCATTTGCTATCAGAATAAAATTGGACAGTTTATTTTTTACAAGTTTTTTTTAGACATTTAAAAATATTTAAAAAATACAAAATTTATATAGATTATAAAAATATTTATTACAAATATCGTATCAAAAAAATTAGTGATATTTAAAATATTTTATTTAGTTTACTTTTTTAAAGTTTTAGTTTATTTGAACAATTTACTATATTAAACATATAGTTTATTTGATACAAGACTATAAAATTTATAATAGATTATATACAAAATATTTGCATCTTTCTTAATCAATACAGCCAATAGAAAAATTAGTGATATTTATAGATTTATTTTATTTAGTTTATTTTTTACAAGTTTTGATTTGACACAATTTACATTTAAACATTTAGTTTATTTGATACAATTACATACAAAATTTATAATAGATTATATGGAAAGCATCGCATTATTGAAAGGTAGAAAAATGGGAAACGAATAGATTTGTGTGCAACCTTGCTGAAGTTGGACAGGTTATCATCCGCTTTTTTATTACATCAAATATTTAAAAAATACTATATTAAAATATACTATATTCAAATATACTATACAAAAAATATATATTAAGTTTATTTTATACTAAGTTTTAGTTTATTTGACTATATTAAAATATTTAGTTTACTGAAAAGACTATAAAAATGGATAGATATTACACAAAATTTGCATCTTTCTTAATCAATACAGCAAAATAGAAAAGTACATTTATTTATTTAGCAGCATTTAGTTTTTTTGACACAAACATTTAAACATTTCGAATGATTACGGTACAAAATTTATAATAGATTATATAGGAAATATTTGCATTATTGATTCAAGTCGTATCAAAAAAAATTAGTGATATTTATAGATTTGTTATGCAGTTTATTTTTTAAAGTTTTAGTTTATTTTTTACATTTAATATTTAGTTTTTATTAGACCAAATATTTAAAAAATTCTATATTAAAAATACTATATTAAAATGTACTATACTAAAAATACTATATTAAAATATACTATACTAAGAATACTATATTAAAATATACTATACTGAAAATACTATATTAAAATATACTATACTGAAAAGACTATAAAAATGGATACACTTACACAAAATTGCTGCATCTTTCTTAATCAATACAGCCAATAGAAAAGGGCATATTATCTAAGCAGCATTTAGTTGCTGGAACTTTTCGAATGATTACGGTATGCAGCCGACTGCTTATGACTTCATGAAGTTCATTGGAAAGCATCGCATTATTGAGAGGTTGAAAAATGGGAAACGAATAGATTTGTGTGCAACCTTGCTGAAGTTGGACAGGTTAATATTCCCTTTTTTATTAGACCAAATATTTAAAAAATACTATATCAAAAATACTATATTCAAATATACTATACTAAAAATACTATATTAAAACATACTCTACTAAAAATACTATATTAAAATATACTATACTAAGAATACTATATTAAAATATACTATACTGAAAATACAATAAAAATACATACACTTACACAAAATTGCTGTATCTTTCTTAATCAATACAGCCAATAGAAAAGGGCATATTATCTAAGCAGCATTTAGTTGTACAAAATTTTCGAATGATTGAAAAAGGAAAACGAATGGATTTGTGTCAAGTCGTATCAAAACAAAATTAGTGATATTTATAGATTTCATTATTTTTTATTACATCAAATATTTAAAAAATTTACATATTAAAATTTAGTTTATTTGATACAGAAATATTATATTAAAATATTATAATAGATTATATAAATATACTATACTGAAAGTACTATAAAATACATACGCTTACATAAAATTGCTGCATAATCTTTCTTAATCAATACAGCCAATAGAAAAGGGCATATTATCTAAAAAAAATTACGAAAAGAACCGATCTTACCAAATTTATTATTTATCTTAGTTTATTTTTTACAAGTTTTAGTTTATTTGACACAACCAGAACACGTTGTATGCATTTAGTTTATTTGATACAATTACGGCGTACAAAATTTATAATAGATTATTCGAAATATTTGCCAGGGTTTACATTCAAGTCGGAAAAAATTTGATGTTTGTAGAGATTTATTTAGTTTATTTTTTACAAGTTTTAGTTTTTTTGACACAATTTACATTTAAACATTTAGTTTATTTGATACAATTACACGTACACACAATAATAGATTATATACGGAAATACTACCGATGGCGTTTACATTCAACTAGCGGCTGTCAAAACTACAAATTAGTGATAATAATTTATTTTATTCAGTTTATTTTTTACAAGTTTTAGTTTATTTGACACAATTACATTTAAACATGTTAGTTTATTTGATACAATTACACGCCAATTCAAAATGAGTTATTAACAGTGAACAATTTCATTGGTTTTACATTCAAGTCGTATCAGAACAAAATTAGTGTTCCTTTATTTATTTTATTTTTATTTTTTACTGTGTTCGCTTTAAACTTGTTAATTTAAACATAGTTTATTTAATACAATTATATGACAAACTTATATAATAGATTATATAGGAAATAAAAGGTTGGGCACCATTTTAGTGTAAAACTAAACATGTACAGATATTTATAGAAATTTTATATATTATTTTGGACGTTTTAGTTTATTTGGGTCACAATTTGCATTTAAACATTTAGTTTATTTGATACAATTACATGCCGTACGTAAGTGGTAATGGTTAATCATATGTCGGACAGAAATCTATTTATGTCGTAGAAACGATTAAAAATGCTGTAATCCGCAGATTTTTGAAACATTAAGCATTTAATTGTTATACGTTTAAAGAATTGGACACATACAACAGATTAAAACTGCTGAAACCCGCAGATTTTTAAAACTTTAAGCATTTAGTGTAATACATTTAAAGAATTGGACACATACAACAGTATGTGACAAGTAATATGCGTCGGATGTGCATGAGCTCCTTCAATACTTTATCCAACATGTCAACAGCGACTTTAGGAAATCTGGTATGAAACATAATTCTGGAAGTTGCTGGTGTTTCTGGGTCACTGCATAGACACATAATACCCCAGCGCATGTTGTAAGTGGTAATGGTCAATCATATATCGCACGGAAATCTATCTATGAGGTAGAAACGATTAAAACTGCTAAAATCCGCAGATTTTGGAAACATTAAGCATTTAATTGTTATACGTTTAAAGAATTGGACACGTACAACAGTATGTGACAAGTAATATGCGTCGTATGTGCATGAGTTCCTTCAATACTTTATCCAACATGTCAACAGCGACTTTAGGAAATCTGGTATGAAACATAATTCTGGAAGTTGCTGGTGTTTCTGGGTCACTGCATAGATGCATAATACCCCAGCGCATGTTGTAAGTGGTAATGGTCAATCATATATCGGACGGAAATCTATCTATGAGGTAGAAACGATTAAAACTGCTAAAATCCGCAGATTTTGGAAACTTTACGCATTTAGTTATTATACGTTTAAAGAATTAAACACATGCAAGAGTCTGTGACAAGTAATATGCGTCATATGTGCATGAGCTCCTTCAATACTTTATCCAACATGTCAACAGCGACTTTAGGAAATCTGGTATGAAACATAATTCTGGAAGTTGCTGGTGTTTCTGGGTCACTGCATAGACACATAATACCCCAGCGCATGTTGTAAGTGGTAATGGTCAATCATATATCGCACGGAAATCTATCTATGAGGTAGAAACGATTAAAACTGCTAAAATCCGCAGATTTTGGAAACATTAAGCATTTAATTGTTATACGTTTAAAGAATTGGACACGTACAACAGTATGTGACAAGTAATATGCGTCATATGTGCATGAGCTCCTTCAATACTTTATCCAACATATCAACAGCGACTTTAGGAAATCTGGTATGAAACATAATTCTGGAAGTTGCTGGTGTTTCTGGGTCACTGCATAGACGCATAATACCCCAGCGCATGTTGTAAGTGGTAATGGTCAATCATATATCGGACGGAAATGTATCTATGAGGTAGAAACGATTAAAACTACTGAAACCGGCAGATTTTTGAAACATTAAGCATTTAATTGTTATACGTTTAAAGAATTGGACACGTACAACAGTATGTGACAAGTAATATGCGTCGGATGTGCATGAGCTCCTTCAATACTTTATCCAACATGTCAACAGCGACTTTAGGAAATCTGGTATGAAACATAATTCTGGAAGTTGCTGGTGTTTTTGGGTCACTGCATAGACACATAATACCCCAGCGCATGTTGTAAGTGGTAATGGTCAATCATATATCGGACGGAAATCTATCTATGAGGTAGAAACGATTAAAACTGCTAAAATCCGCAGATTTTTGAAACATTAAGCATTTAATTGTTATACGTTTAAAGAATTGGACACGTACAACAGTATGTGACAAGTAATATGCGTCGGATGTGCATGAGCTCCTTCAATACTTTATCCAACATGTCAACAGCGACTTTAGGAAATCTGGTATGAAACATAATTCTGGAAGTTGCTGGTGTTTTTGGGTCACTGCATAGACACATAATACCCCAGCGCATGTTATAAGTGGTAATGGTCAATCATATATCGGACGGAAATCTATCTATGAGGTAGAAACGATTAAAACTGCTAAAATCCGCAGATTTTGGAAACATTAAGCATTTAATTGTTATACGTTTAAAGAATTGGACACGTACAACAGTATGTGACAAGTAATATGCGTCGTATGTGCATGAGCTCCTTCAATACTTTATCCAACATGTCAACAGCGACTTTAGGAAATCTGGTATGAAACATAATTCTGGAAGTTGCTGGTGTTTCTGGGTCACTGCATAGACACATAATACCCCAGCGCATGTTGTAAGTGGTAATGGTCAATCATATATCGCACGGAAATCTATCTATGAGGTAGAAACGATTAAAACTGCTAAAATCCGCAGATTTTGGAAACATTAAGCATTTAATTGTTATACGTTTAAAGAATTGGACACGTACAACAGTATGTGACAAGTAATATGCGTCGTATGTGCATGAGCTCCTTCAATACTTTATCCAACATGTCAACAGCGACTTTAGGAAATCTGGTATGAAACATAATTCTGGAAGTTGCTGGTGTTTCTGGGTCACTGCATAGACGCATAATACCCCAGCGCATGTTGTAAGTGGTAATGGTCAATCATATATCGGACGGAAATGTATCTATGAGGTAGAAACGATTAAAACTACTGAAATCCGCAGATTTTTGAAACATTAAGCATTTAATTGTTATACGTTTAAAGAATTGGAGACGTACAACAGTATGTGACAAGTAATATGCGTCGGATGTGCATGAGCTCCTTCAATACTTTATCCAACATGTCAACAGCGACTTTAGGAAATCTGGTATGAAACATAATTCTGGAAGTTGCTGGTGTTTCTGGGTCACTGCATAGACGCATAATACCCCAGCGCATGTTGTAAGTGGTAATGGTCAATCATATAT
This sequence comes from Cryptocheilus praepositus, assembly GCA_033815515.1. NCBI lineage: Eukaryota > Metazoa > Arthropoda > Insecta > Hymenoptera > Pompilidae > Cryptocheilus > Cryptocheilus praepositus. Next base: position 2,010,654 of record JAWWQZ010000087.1, read on the forward strand.
CGGACGGAAATGTATCTATGAGGTAGAAACGATTAAAACTACTGAAATCCGCAGATTTTTGAAACATTAAGCATTTAATTGTTATACGTTTAAAGAATTGGACACGTACAACAGTATGTGACAAGTAATATGCGTCATATGTGCATGAGCTCCTTCAATACTTTATCCAACATGTCAACAGCGACTTTAGGAAATCTGGTATGAAACATAATTCTGGAAGTTGCTGGTGTTTCTGGGTCACTGCATAGACGCATAATACCCCAGCGCATGTTGTAAGTGGTAATGGTCAATCATATATCGGACGGAAATCTATCTATGAGGTAGAAACGATTAAAACTGCTAAAATCCGCAGATTTTGGAAACTTTACGCATTTAGTTATTATACGGTTAAAGAATTAAACACATGCAAGAGTATGTGACAAGTAATATGCGTCGTATGTGCATGAGCTCCTTCAATACTTTATCCAACATGTCAACAGCGACTTTAGGAAATCTGGTATGAAACATAATTCTGGAAGTTGCTGGTGTTTCTGGGTCACTGCATAGACGCATAATACCCCAGCGCATGTTGTAAGTGGTAATGGTCAATCATATATCGGACGGAAATCTATCTATGAGGTAGAAACGATTAAAACTACTGAAATCCGCAGATTTTTGAAACATTAAGCATTTAATTGTTATACGTTTAAAGAATTGGAGACGTACAACAGTATGTGACAAGTAATATGCGTCGTATGTGCATGAGCTCCTTCAATACTTTATCCAACATGTCAACAGCGACTTTAGGAAATCTGGTATGAAACATAATTCTGGAAGTTGCTGGTGTTTCTGGGTCACTGCATAGACGCATAATACCACAGCGCATGTTGTAAGTGGTAATGGTCAATCATATATCGGACGGAAATGTATCTATGAGGTAGAAACGATTAAAACTACTGAAATCCGCAGATTTTTGAAACATTAAGCATTTAATTGTTATACGTTTAAAGAATTGGAGACGTACAACAGTATGTGACAAGTAATATGCGTCGGATGTGCATGAGCTCCTTCAATACTTTATCCAACATGTCAACAGCGACTTTAGGAAATCTGGTATGAAACATAATTCTGGAAGTTGCTGGTGTTTCTGGGTCACTGCATAGACGCATAATACCCCAGCGCATGTTATAAGTGGTAATGGTCAATCATATATCGGACGGAAATCTATCTATGAGGTAGAAACGATTAAAACTGCTAAAATCCGCAGATTTTTTAAACATTAAGCATTTAATTGTTATACGTTTAAAGAATTGGACACGTACAACAGTATGTGACAAGTAATATGCGTCATATGTGCATGAGCTCCTTTAATACTTTATTCACATTAGAGGTTACATATTCAAGTGTATACGGGACGTCTTGCCAGGAATGAAATTCGTTACTTTCTCTCTGCTGTTTAAAGATGCGCAGAAATCTCAGGAAAAACGGCTTGTGACCAAAATGGAAATACTTCATTATGTGAATATTTGCAAATTCCAGCCTTTGATTTTTTGTTTGGTTCAGACCACCCGGTATGTTCGACCGCTGGTTCGCGTTTTTGCGTCGCAAGGAGCGAAACTTGTGAATATGCAGGTAGTGGGAGTAATATTAGCTTCGCACAGGACTTTTACGGCAGTGTGTACATCGCTACCCAAAAAGTCTACTCTCAGAAAAGTTACGTATCTACGTGTCACGTCGCTCTGCATATTTACTTTGCCTGAAGCCATTTCAAGTTCAAAATAAAATGTTTGGTCCCGTTTTATACACAGATGAAAGGCGCAGAGTTCAGCAGTTTTCGAGTTCAAGCATTCTTTCCTCCGCGTCGATCGACTGCCGTTAATGACTTGGTGTTCCTATGACTATTCCTATCACGTCTATGCGCCAGCTTATCAGCTGCGAACGAGTTTACGGTGGATGAAAGTCTAGTTCGGCAAGATCTTTTCTTTTACTGCTTCGATCTTTAAACGCTCCGACTTGAACCTGCGCCTGAAGTTTGTTGTTATCGCGGATACCTCAAAAAGTGAGTTCCAAACTTTCTCAATTTTACTTAATTCTTTAATTCGTTATGCAATGAATACCAATATCTACGTTCGGTCAAATATTTTGTATTCTCATGTATTCCTGCGGCACAGCTTACGTCGTTTTCTATTAATGTTTTATTGTGTACATATGTGTATAGGTTGACATTTCTCAATTTTACTTAATTGTTTAATTCGTTATGCGATGAATACCAATATCTACGTTCAGTAAAATATTTTGTATTCTCATGTATTTCTGCGGCATAACTTACGTCGTTTTCTATTAATGTTTTATTGTGTACATATGTGTATAGGTTGACATTTCTCAATTTTACTTAATTTTTTAATTCGTTGTGCGATGAATACCAATGTTTGGTCAAATATTTTATATTCTGATATATTCCTGCGGCATAGCTTACGTCATTTTCTATTAATGTTTTATTGCGTACATATGTGTATAGGTTGACATTTCTCAATTTTACTTAATTCTTTAATTCGTTATGCAATGAATACCAATATCTACGTTCGGTCAAATATTTTGTATTCTCATGTATTTCTGCGGCATAACTTACGTCGTTTTCTATTAATGTTTTATTGTGTACATATGTGTATAGGTTGACATTTCTCAATTTTACTTAATTTTTTAATTCGTTACGCAATGAATACCAATATCTACGTTCAGTAAAATATTTTGTATTCTCATGTATTCCTGCGGCACAGCTTACGTCAGGTTCTATTAATGTTTTATTGTGTACATATGTGTATAGGTTGACATTTCTCAATTTTACTTAATTGTTTAATTCGTTATGCGATGAATACCAATATCTACGTTCGGTCAAATATTTTGTATTCTCATGTATTCCTGGGACATAACTTACGTCGTTTTCTATTAATGTTTTATTGTGTACATATGTGTATAGGTTGACATTTCTCAATTTTACTTAATTGTTTAATTCGTTATGCGATGAATACCAATATCTACGTTTGGTCAAATATTTTATATTCTGATATATTCCTGCGGCATAGCTTACGTCATTTTCTATTAATGTTTTATTGCGTACATATGTGTATAGGTTGACATTGATAAAATAGCCACCGTGTACGGTTTTAAAAATCTGCATAACTTGCAATGAATACTACCCTGGCGCATGTACGAGCATATTTCTGATGCAGAACGTAGTCTTGCGATGGAAATCGACTTCTTCTGACTTGTCAAGATCGATGATGCCATCTGCGTATAAGACATCGATCAACGTAAAAAAGTTTTGTCACACGTGTAACTCATCATTTTTCATTAACCTTTTTGTTGCTCTCTATTATTATCTTCATGTTTCGTCGGCTTCTGACAGTTGTTTTTGTATTTTGCTTTCGTCACACCGAACTCCGAAACAGTCCGTCGTGTGCTATTTACTCAAAACGTTCTTGGACATCGTTACATCGATTCGCGCAGGCATCGCTAGTGTCATAACACCGTTAGCCTCATCATCACATGCAAAATTATTTTCATGACGAAAATTTAGCATGCAAATACAAATTGTAATTTATCCCCCCATTAATCGTTGCTCCATTCTTCATTCCACCTTAACACTAGATTTACGAACATTGATTATATACCTCCTTTTACTGAAGTGAACCAATTTGACTCATACAAGAAAATTGACGTTTTTTTTTTTTGCAAAGAAAGTTGTTCGAAATCAATTTAAATGAAAGATTCATTATTAACCAAATCATTGAAAACATTTTTTTACATATAAACTTTGTTTTTGAAATACATTTTCCGCAAAAATGTATATTACATTTAAGCAGTTGGACCAGAGACGTCTTTGAATATGGTATAACCCGGTAATCTACTTACACTTTTACCTTCGTTCAATGTTTCCCATAAATTCCCATCAGTAGCTTTTTCGGCTGAAATTTCTGTATCTTTTTTTACTAGGAGCTATATAACGAAGATCTTCATCTTCACTTTCAGTTTCAGAATTAGAAATAACCCTAGCTCTTTTTTTCTAGGAGCTATATAACGAAGATCTTCATCTTCACTTTCAGTTTCAGAATTAGAAATAACTCTGGCTCTTTTTTTGCTAGGAGCTATATAACGAAGATCTTCATCTTCACTGCTTGAAAATTAAATTATATTGACTTCCTCCTCTAATTCAATTTCGTTTTCACATTGGTCTATGTCAATTGCATCCGTTTCATTATCTGATTGGTCTTTGTTTATGTTTATTAGTTTTTCCAACACAAGAAAGTTTTTCTGTTTTTTCCCCATAATGGCAACCCCAGATAAACAAATGAAATAAATATCAATTATAATACCTTTTACAAATAAATTACAAAATTACCTTTGTGGATCAAATTTTTCTTATGAAAAATTAATTTTGTAAAATTATAAATTATATTTTATTTCACTAAAAATGCACTGCTCACACGCGATGTATAAATCGAAATGATGACACAAGTGATTCTTGAAAAAAATAAAAACAATTGTGTTCTCGTTTACCCGCAATTAATGCATTTAACTTTTCAAGAAAAAGATCACGATTTACTACAGTATCCATTTAGTATAAATTAGGGTATCGGAAAAAAAAACTAAGAAAACGTTGCTCGCGTTATCAAAGCTTGCATAAGACTGACAAAGCTGATTGGCTCCGAGCAGAACAAAGGATTTGGCGGAAGAGAGCCAGTCGCTTGTTTTTGACTCTTCTGTTTTGGACCTCCACCAGAGCATATCTGTGATTGTCGACACACACTGGAGAGGGTCCGAATATACAACAATGTAATGAAATATTCGATCTTTCATTGACATATTTGGTATCTGTTGACAATCACCGGTGAAAGTCGACATTCTTCAATTTCGGGCATTCACGGTAACATGTATATAGGAATCAAATTTTTAATGAGTCAAATTGGCTCGATTCCGTAAATCTATTGTTAACCGCTATTAACACTTTGCCAGTCGCACATTTCTCGAGTCGCCGTTACTCTGCCGCCGGCAAGATTTACCGCAAGTTCGACTACTCTTCAACGGTGGTATTTATGCAATCCTTCGTAACATAAGTAGTTGCAATATAATTATTACTAAGAAGGCATTAAGATAACTGTTACACCATTTTTATTGTATAATCTTACATTTTTTAATTGTTACTTAAACATTTTACTTAAAAAATGTAATCCTTAGGATCTTCCGTTATTTTTCAATTTTCTCACAATGATATCGCTCCCACTGTCCAAATGACTATCACTATCGTTATCAGAACTATTTTCCACGTCTTATAACGGATCAGCATATATTTTCTCATTGTATTACATTCCGAAGGATATCTTATAATGTTTAATAGATTTAACCTAATCTCATATGCGAAGGCAGCGAAAGACAGTGTCAAACTAATCAAACAAGCAGTCGCTTCGATGCGATCGGCAGAGATTTCAATAAAATACAATCTGGTAAATTGGGAGGGCAAGACAGTTGAAATCACAGTTCCCTGTTCGTGAAACATTGCTCTGCAACAATGTATTCCCCTACACAAACATGGAAATTAAGCATCACCGCTGGAAAAGAAAAACTCACGCGTACGTGATAGCGGCCGATAACGCTTGGTAAGAATAAGTCACATATGCGTGATAGCGGCCGGCAAAGTGTTAACTCAAACATGACCAAAAGACCGTATTTTCTTCCAGCAATGCAAACCGATGGCAGAAAACGTAAAATACGCGCTCGTTCACTTTCAGCACACACTCACCACTCAAATGACATACAAAATCCGCGTGGTCTTTGCGCGCACGACTCAATTACCTCGCAAGTTTGAGCCGTCCCATCGTCCTTCGCTCCCTGAACGGTCGTTAAATGCCTCCGTACATTATAAGAGCGACTACAATTTTCGTCTCAGAGCGCTAAATCCGATTTGGTAAAGCGCCTCGTCTCTTTTCGACTCGTTACGAGCTCTCCGATTATTCGCCATGCAAATGGCTGGCCTGAATTTCCTCTGAAATCCGCATCGAGTCTCTTATCCCGCCTCGCACGACGTAACGTCTCGCATACTTTTGACGACGAAGGCGCAGCGGACGTATCGATTGGACGCCGGGCGATCCTGAAGTTTTCTGGCGATGCGACGAGCAAACAGTCCGCCGCGCACAGCCATAATACGATCAAATAATGGTCCCGCCGTCATGAATCGCGCGTAAGTTACTCCCGTCGATGTTCGTTCCCGTTTCGACTCGAACGAGTCGGTGATACATTCGTCTCCGTGAAACTTTCCTGACGTCCGGCTTCCGCGAAAAGTGCTGCGTTCAGCGTTCGCTCCGGGCGGCGGCGGACAAAGAAGCAAGAAGAACGGGGAGAGTCATTTTAAAGTCGCGCATGAGTCGGAGCCTGCTGCACGTTGCTTTTACGATTGGCGACGCAGGGAGACGCGTCTTTCGATTTTCGGGATTCCGAAATTTCACGGTCTACTTCATCGCGGGCAGTGTTTTAATTATGGCGCTTTGGTGTTGGGGCGAATAGAAACGGGAAAGAAAGTTTGGGAGTTTGGTTTGAAGAAGAAGTCTCCTCTCGCTTACTGATGACTAGTATGTTTCGAAGAAAGAATTTTAGAACGTTTCTATATGTATCTTCATGTATTTTGCTATGTCAGATGCGCGATGCGATGAAATACTGGAGAGTATGAATAAATCGTGCAAAATGAAGGTAACGCGGAGTTGTTAGAAGCCAAAGTATTGAATCACCGTTATAATATCAATTGTTTTTACAAGATTGCAAATAGGCTTCATTGTGATTTTGTCATTTCCGTATTTATTCTCATATTTATTGTCGGCCCCGTCACGCGCTGGAATTCGAATTAACACGTTGCCACGCATAGTTTGCTATGTTAGAACCACGATGTGATGAAATACTGCAGAGTATAATTAGATCGTGCAAAATTAAGGTAACGTAGAGTTGTTAGAAGCCAAAGTATTGAATCACCGTTATAATATCAATTGCTTTTACAAGATTGCAAATAGGCTTCATTGTGATTTTGTCATTTTCGTATTTATTCTCGTATTTATTTTTGGCCCCGTCACGCGCTGGAATTCGAAATAACGCGTTGCCAAGCGTATGTTGCTATGTTAGAACCGCGATGCGATGAAATACTGCAGAGTATGATTAAATCGTGCAACATGAAGGTACCGCGGAGTTGTTAGAAGCCAAAGTATTGAAGCACCGTTATAATATCAATTGTTTTTACAAGATTGCAAATAGGCTTCATTGTGATTTTGTCATTTTCGTATTTATTTTCGGCCCCGTCACGCGCTGCAATTCGAAATAACGCGTTGTCAAGCGTATGTTGCTATGTTAGAACCGCGATGCGATGAAATACTGCAGAGTATGATTAAATCGTGCAAAATGAAGGTAACGCCGAGTTGTTAAAAGCCAAAGTATTGAAGCACCGTTATAATATCAATTGCTTTTACAAGATTGCAAATAGGCTTCATTGTGATTTTGTCATTTTCGTATTTATTCTCGTATTTATTTTCGGCTCCGTCACGCGCTGCAATTCGAAATAACGCGTTGCCAAGCGTATGTTGCTATGTTAGAACCGCGATGCGATGAAATACTGCAGAGTATGATTAAATCGTGCAACATGAAGGTACCGCGGAGTTGTAAGCAGCAAAAGTATTGAAGCACCGTTATAATATCAATTGCTTTTATAAGATTGCAAATAGGCTTCATTCTGATTTTATCATTCCGGTATTCATTTTCGACCCCGTCACACGCTGGAATTCGAATTAACATGTTGCCAAGCGTATTTTGCTATGTCAGAACATTGATGCGATGAAATACTGCAGAGTATGAATAAATCGTGCAAAATGAAGGTAACGCGGAATTGTTAGAAGCCAAAGTATTGAATCACCGTTCCAATATCAATTGCTTTTACAAGATTGCAAGTAGGCTTCGTTGCGAATTTTTTGCATTTTTAGTCAAATTTCTTGCACCGGTTACCGGTGACCGGCGCAAGAGATTTTACTGAAGATCCAAAATATTCGCAATGACAAGCAATAATTATTTTATGAATCCAGTTATTGTTAGAATAGTGATGCAATCCGTTGGTCTCCGATATCTGCACATTATTTACATTTTGCATAATTCAGTCAAACGCCGTAGTATTTCATAGCATCGCCTTTCTAATACAGCAAAATACGCGCGGCAGTCAACGTGTTAACAATTCGATCGCGGCGCGCAATTTTGGTTAACTCCGTCAAAAGTCGCCGCCGTAATCGTACCAGTGCCATCGGCTTAAACTCAACGCCGGCACTTGTTAACGTTCGGTGAAATATTTAACGACCCCGCCGTTGCGAACGCGCGGCTAATCCACAGGTAAATTCTGCCAAGGGAATCGTTAGCACGTTGTGCGCGTAAACGGCTGCATTGTTATTAATGCGGAGTCCGTAACGTACGGTCAGCGAGTTGCGCGGACAGACAACAAATTTTTTAACCGGAGAGCTAAGTGCTCCTAACGACTGTGCGGAAAGTTGCGGAAGTTTGGAGGGCACAAAAGGCGGGCGGAAACTTCGGACGAGCAGGAGGGCGACTTTAGCTTGACGTTTTGCGAGGAAATTAACGGATCCTGCTGAGGCACTTGGCAGTGCGAGCGTCGTTGCCAAAATGCGTGCGACCAAGTGGCGTCAAAGATGGGATCGTCAATTAACACGTTGACTACCACGCAAGTTTATAAAAAAATCTCCGTGACACCACGCGAGCTGCTATGTCATGTGTGGATTGATTCTTATCGTAGTAGAAGATTATTACATTTCGAACAAAATGCCTTCGGATTTCCATCAGGTTGGAAATCTGTATTAGAAAATCGTACTGAACCTATTATTTCTTATCGTAGCAGAAGATAAGCGCGTGTACATCGAAACATTTCAGAACACGCATTCAGTAGAAAATCTTTCCTGAAGAACGAAGTATCTAAGAAAGCATGTATGCGCAGAAAATTATTTCTTCTTTTTCAATTATGTTTTCTGTAGTGACGCGTGGTTAAAGTTACTTTTATAACCATTTCATTGTGTAATTATATCCTGTGAAATATCCTTCCAAATACGGCAGTAATGTGAAGCATCAGTCATGGCTTACGTTGCAAGTGCCTCTGTCGGTCTAATGTTTTCTGCACGTACTGAAGTCCATTTGCTTTAATATCATTTCGGCAGAATAGTTGATAACAGCGGATTAATTGTTAGCCGGTGTTAAACATGGAATTATCAGTAGCAATGTTCGGCGAAGGTGCTATCGAATTAAGGTCATCTGTTTGTTTCAATATTATTTCTGCATAATAATTAAAAATCACGGATTAATTGTTAACGTGTATTAATAAATATTATCATCAAATGCAGTGTTTGATAACGGCGTTGTCTGATTAAGGACATCCATTTGCTTTAACATTACTTCTGCATAATAATTGACATTAACCAATAAATTGTCAGTACATATTAAAAATTCTTTCTTCAGCTAAACGAGGACATTAAGTCGTCATAGATGATAAAAATTAATTTCGCTCTAATTAATGTTACACTCAAGATAAAACCATTTGTGCGATTACTTTCTCAGACGAGTTTCCTAGATTGGTACGCAGCCGACGGATTTATGCAAATTTCATTTAAGACGCGAGAGCGAGCCTAATGAAATTGATTATTAATTCACGCAATATGCAAGCGAGTTGACCCACGACAACCTGGCAACGCATACACCGAGCGTATATCCCTCCGAAACGGCCTCTAGAACGTCCATCTTAGTTCCTGTCAGCTTCGATATTCCGTGCACTCCAACATCTCCCATGTTCCACACACGCTTTAAATCTTTCGGTAGTAACGAAATGTCAAGAATTCGCGCTAACACGGGTTTTGCCTTAGGAAATGTGCGTTTAAATCACCTGGCTAGGGGTGTAAATTTCGAGGTCTGTAGTTCATGTGTCTGTTTTGAAATTCATGACGAACGCGTATATAAGGAGATCACAAGTTTTACTCTACACAAAATAATTGGTACCGATACTCATAATGTGAATGCGATATTAACATGTTGACTGCTGTGCGTATTTTACTATATCAAAACCGCAACGTGATGAAATACTACAAAATATGATTGAATTGTGCAAAATGAAATTAATGCAGAGGTATTTGAGACCAAAGAATTGAATCACTAGTTAATATTAATTGCATTTACAAAATCGTAAATGCTACCGATTGGGTATTTTTTTAATTTTTCGTGAAACATTGTGCGCCGATCACCGATGCCGTGCTACTGATTTTTTATATTCCACAGAAATCCTGATTTTTTCAGTGCATCCACCGACTTCGGAGTGGCAAGAATTAGCGTAAAAATAACGTACCGACCGAGAAAATGTGAGTTGAACCAATATGGGTACAAATGCAAATTCTGGATCGTGTGTTTAATGCACCTTCTCCGAAAATCTCGACAAAGTCATGCTTGTGGGAGCACGATGTTAAAAGACCGTGCGTAAAGGTGGTCCAAATGTTGAGCCTGCGGGTTAACGTCCCTTCTCCGAAAATCTTGACGAGCTCATACATAATCAAACATCTCAAACACCCGCTTTCGTTCCAAACAGTTGGTGCCATTTGCTCCACAAAGCGTTGAGTTTGAGTGAGCATGAGTTTTCTGGAGTGTTACGCAGATGTTTTGTTCGATTTATCGAGCGATAATGACTGTAATTCTATTTCTGATTCTGAAGACCATAAAAATGGAGTGAAACAAGCTATATTTGTAATTTTTGTGCTGTACCTTTGCATAAAGGAACTTGCTTTCAAAAATACCATACCCTGCGGAATTACTAAATCTATTTCGAAAACTACTTTTATAGTATATTAGTTACAAAGTTAATAAATATGAGGATTTCTGATTTCCTATATGTATTTGTTTTTCATTTCCAAACGAGAAAATTGCCGATGTTAGAGTAACCCTACGGGAAATATATGGGGTTATTTAAGTGTTAAGGAACGCGTACTAATTGGCAACTTGTTAATTCGAATTCCAGCGCGTCACGGGGCCGAAAATAAATACGAAAATGACAAAATTACAATGAAGCCGATTTGCAATCTTGTAAAAGCAATTGATATGGGAACGGTGCTTCAATACTTTGGCTTCTAACAAATCTGCGTTATCTTCCATTTGCACGATTCAATCGCACTCTGCAGTATTCCATCGCATCGCTGTTTTAGCATAGCGAAATACACGGCGACCGGTGCAAAAGATTTTACCAAAAATGCAAAAAATTCGCAATGAAGCCCATTTGCAATCTTGTAAAAGCAATTGATATTGGAACGGTGCTTCAATACTTTAGCTTCTAACAAATCTGCGTTATCTTCAATTTGCACGATTCAATCATATTCTGCAGTATTCCATTGCATCGCGGTTCTAACATAGCAAAATACGCTTAGCAACGTGGTAATTCGAATTCCAGCGCGTGACGGGGCCGAAAACAAATACGAGATTAAATACGAAAATGACAAAATCACAATGAAGCCCATTTGCAGTCTTGTAAAAGCAATTGATATTGGAACGGTCGTTCAATACTTTGGCTTCTAATAAACCTGCGTTATCTTCAATTTGAACAATTCAATCATACTCTGCAGTATTCCATCGCATCGCGGTTTTAACATAGCAAAATTCGCTTGGCAACTTGTTAATTCGAATTCCAGCGCGTCACGGGGCCGAAAATAAATGCGAGTATAAATAGGAAAATGACATAATTACAATGAAGCCGATTTGCAATCTTGTAAAAGCAATTGATATTGGAACGGTGCTTCAATACTTTAGCTTCTAACAACTCTGCGTCACCTTAACTTTTGCTGGATGTAATCATACTCTGCAGTATTTCATCGCATCGCGGTTCTAACATAGCAAAATACACGGCGACCGGTGCAAAAGATTTTACCAAAAATACAAAAAATTCGCAATGAAGCCCATTTGCAATCTTGTAAAAGCAATTGATGTTGGAACGGCGCTTCAATACTTTGGCTTCTAACACCTCCGCGTTACTTTCATTTTGGTCGATTTAATCATACTCTGCAGCATTTCATCACATTGCGGTTCTAACATAGCAAAATTCATTTGGCAGTCAACGTGTTAAAAGCGGCCCTTCTCTTCTGTCCGCAGCCCGTTTAGCCGGGAAGCCGACGGAGCTGAAACATCGGCGGAAGTGTCATTGAAAGCTGCCCGGGCACGATGGAAAATTACATTTATCAGAGAAACGGCGCAAGTGCAATAGGCGCCCAGCGTCGACCAGGCTTTGGGTCTCGGCCCAGTAACATCCCCCGCGGCTGGATCAGATTGGATTTACACCGCGATCGGCTGGAATGATTTTTTTCGCCGCTTTCCAGCGAAACACGGTTTTCAATTTGCCGATGCGCGCGGCACAATTTTTTTGCACAAACAATTCGGTGCGCCGTCGGTTTGGCGGATTCTTCGCTGTGCATTTTGAAGACGCTCTTTTTTTGCACTGAACTCCCGATGTCCCAGACGACGCTTTACGAGTGTGCTTATAAACGGCCAAACTGGGTGTCGTTGTATCGAATTTCGTCGTGCCGAAAGTTTGGTCGTTTCCTGGCGAGCTTTTTGTCGTCGAGCAGTTTCGCGCTAGATAACAAATAGGGTGTCGGTGTTTAGGTGCGGTGTGTTTAAGGACGCGTTAATCGTATTGAGGGAAATTTGGAAGGTTGTGACTGGTAGTTGGAGAATGGCTAATCTGTTGGATGGTTGACGTGTGATGTTGCATACTTTAGGTGTTTCGTAAAGGAGAATCGGCGAAGACGGCAGCCGACTGCATTAACACTTTAATGACCGATCACACAACATGTGTGTGATAGCCGGAACAACTGTTAGTGTCTTGTAGTTAAATTTGTTGTATTAAATGTGCTCTTGTTGTCGTTGTTTTTTGTTTGTTTTATATGTATGTTCCCATATGTAGAATTATTTCGTGGATTTATGTAAGGTTTTTTTAAATTAATTCTTCAACAACATTGCTGGCTCTTGGTGACGTTTGTCTGCATAGGCGGCCATTAAAGTGTTAATGTAGCGTATGCGAAAGAAGTGAGGACAAGTCAGAAGTGATTCCTGGCCGTTGCATGTTGATAGAATGTATCTTTGAGCTACGGTAATGTAGAGTCTCGTCTTTTAAAGAAAATAGTGGCAACTACTCTAGGACTTGACATGCAAAATCTTGTACATAGTGACGATAGTTACGTTACTGACTGAATTTCAATGTACTTCTAGTGACGTTGGTTGAAGATTCACCTGTAAAATAGATGGAATTTTCTAAAAAGCAAAATGTAAACTGCACTCCATCTTTCACATCGATTCCTGAGATATGATAAAAATGAATTAAAGGCACAATTGCACGAAATCCAAAATGGGACCAAGAATATGAGAAACATTGAATTTTTTTGTCTCGGCTCTATGCCATGAAACAGAGAATAATTTTCGCTGAAAATAGACTACTATCTCCCCTTTGAATACTTAATAATATTAGAGATAAGATGATTTGAAAAATTGATGATGATGAATATAATGAATACTTTAACACGTTCACTGCCAAGCGTATTTTGCTACGTTGGCACCGCGATGCAATGAAATACTGCAGAGTATGATTAAATCGTACAAAATGAAGGTAGCGCAGAGTTATTAGAAGCCAACGTATTGAAACACCGTTGCAACATCAATTCCTTCTACAAGATTGCAAATAGGCTTTATTGCGAATTTTTTGCATGTTTAGTCAAACCTTTTGCGCCGGTCACCGGTGACCACCGTGGCAGTCAACGTGTTAAATAAATATACATCAAACACCAATCAATCGTTCACATAGAACGCACTTTCACCTTGTTCCGTTGAAACAAAGTTACTACGCAGTAACTGTGAAATATGCCTTATGACTGCGGCAGCAAAAAGTTGTTTGTCAAAGAACAAACCCGTTACTAAACTCCGCTCATTGTAGCGCATACGTCTCTGCCCGCAGCTAACACAGAACTGACTAATTAACTTAAGCTCATGCGAAGCACGGACATAAGGCTGACCTGCAAAGCTACTTCATTTATATTCTTAGCAAAAGAGACCATCGTGAACACGCGCGACGTCGCTAATTCGTTTAAACTCATCCGACTCCCACACACTTTCCATTATACGCCAGGATCTCAAGTGTTGACGCACTCCAGGAAACACATACGAACCGCTCAAAGCCTGTCGCCCAAATTTAAGCGGCCAAAGATGTCGACAACACGTCCATATATTAGCGCAATTATAACAATTGTGTGTTAATCCTTTGCACTCCGCTGTCCCCTCTCAGGGAACATTAAAGTTCGTTAGAGATTACAGGGAATTAACTTATTCCAGCGCAACTTTTTGAGACGTGCACGTTTGCCTGCAATTTTCTCTTCAAATGGCACAAGAAATCAAATCAAAGTATAGTAAAATTACTAAGATATATAAAAAAATATCAGCGGGGTTTGTTACGACGCACAAACCATCGGACCTTGAAGATTTTAACACTTTGACTGCCACGGTGGTCATCGGTGACCGGTGCAAAAGATTTGACGAAAAATGCAAAAAATTCGTAATGAAGCCTATTTGCAATCTTATAAGAGCAATTGATATCGGAACGGTGTATATCGCACAAACATCTTTAACACTTTGACTGCCACGGTGGTCACCGGTGACCGGTGCAAAAGATTTGACGAAAAATGCAAAAAAATTCGTAATGAAGCCTATTTGCAATTTTGTAAAAGTAATTGATATTGGAACGGTGCTTCAATACTTTGGCTTCTAACAACTGCAGTATTTCATCGCATCGCGGTTCTAACATAGCAAAATTCGCTCAGCAACGTGTTATTTCGAATTGCAGCGCGTTACGAGATCGAAAATAAATACGAGAATAAATAGAAAATGCCAAATCACAATAAAGCGTATTTGTAATTTTGTAAGAGCAATTGATATTGGAACGGTGCTTCAATACTTTGGCTTCAAACAACTCTGCGTTACCTTTATTTTGCACGATTTAATCATACTCTGCAGTATTCCATCGCATCGCGGTTCTAACATAGGAAAGTACGCGAGCACCGGCGCAAAAGATTTTACTAGAAATGCAAAAAATTCGTAATGAAGCCTATTTGCAATCTTGTAAAAGCAATTAATATTGGAACGGTGCTTCAATATTTAGGCTTCTAACAATTCTACGTTATCTTCATTTTGCACGATTTAATCATACTCTGCAGTATTTCATCGCATCGCAGTAGTAACATAGCAAAATACGCTTGGCAGTCAACGTGTTAATCTCCATAGGCCATAAAACCAATGTGGGACAAAGAAAATGGGATTGCATTGTTTGTTTTGACAGAAAAACACCTGGTGGCAGGCGTCGAACGACTTATTATTGTCAAACGTGCATAAATCACCCTGCAATGCATACTGAGGAGTGTTCTAAAATTTATCACACTCTACAAAATTATAACAAAATAAAATATTGATTTTTTGCAAATGTATATTTCTCGATGTCAATCAATTCATTTAAGTCCAATGTTGTTACAATACGTTACTTGGTTCCAAAACTATACTAAATAATATGGGAGGTGCATGGGGAAATGATTCAGAGTGCAAAGGGTTAAAATTAGCGCAATTGCAAAAATGACGACCGCACTTTCGCAAAATCAATTCATTTAAGTCCAATGTCATTACAATACGTTACTTGGTTCCAAAACTATACTAAATAATATGAGAGGTGCACGGGGAAATGATTCGGAGTGCAAAGGGTTAAAATTAGCACAATTGTAAAAATGACGGCCGCACTTTTGCAAAATCAATTTATTTAAGTCTAATGCCATTGTAATACGTTACTTGGTTCCAAAACTATACCAAATAATATGAGAGGTGCATGGGGAAATGATTCGGAGTGCAAACGGTTAAAATTAGCGCAATTGCAAAAATGACGACCGCACTTTCGCAAAATCAATTCATTTAAGTCCAATGCCATTATAATACGTTACTTGGTTCCGAAACTATATTAAATAATATGAGAGGTGCACGGGGAAATGATTCAGAGTGCAAAGGGTTAAAATTAGCGCAATTGCAAAAATGACGACCGCACTTTCGCAAAATCAATTTATTTAAGTCCAATGCCATTATAATACGTTACTTGGTTCCGAAACTATTCTAAATAATATGAGAGGTGCATGGAGAAATGATTCAGAGTGCAAAGTGTTAAAATGATCGCAATTGTAAAAATGTCGGCCGCCCTGTCGCACTTTTGACACAGCCGGTTGACAACAAGCAACGTCGACACGTGTTCCACACGCATTGTGCCCACCCGCGGTCTTCCGAAAGAAAATCCGACCCTCTTTCACTCGCTTCCGCGTATATTCAGAACCCCCTTACCATTCAAACGGCCCGGCCTTTTCCACGTTATCCCACATGATCTTTCCCCACATGTTCAGCTTCCTTCCGTATGCCCGTGTCATCTCTTTTTACCGCGCGTACCACAGAAAACACTAACGATCGGGCGACTAACAAGGAAAGTGTGCGGTGTAAACGGATTTTGGGGTGTGGAGGTCATGTGTTGCGCATATGAATCATATGGATATGAGTACATACATGGGCTAGCGAGAAGAATAAGTGTGCATGTGTGTGTATGTGCGTGTGAATGGAAGATTCTGGAATAAGTTGCCATGGGGATGTAAACAAGATGAGCGATCGATGGTGTAATCGGTATTTCGTTTGTTTGAGAGAAGAAGAGGGAAGAAGCATGGTATATAGGAAGGACCAAAAAATGGAGCTCTGGACGAAAATTAATTAGGAAAGCGGAATATATCCCTTTGAGTCCTGAATACTTCCGGTCAAAGCGCTCGTTGAAGACGGAATACTTTTCACTAGTGTGAACTCTATTGATTGATCATTTAAGGCGCAACTAAGTTCTAATGCAAATATTTAATTTTCGCCAAATTAAACGATCCAAAAAAATTACTTGATAAAGAGCGCATCTGTATTCAATATTGATAATTGTGGCTGCAATAGGTACGAAATCGAAACGATTGGAAAACGCATATATGCGCCCATAATTGACACCGACAGATTTCGGCCGACGCATATGTATATGCGTCCATAGCACTCAAAGGGATATAGGCACTTACATTAATTCATTTTACCCTTTTTATTCAACAAACACTTTGTTTAGTCTTAAAGAGACTAAATACATACATATATTATATATACATATATAAGCAAAGTTGCCTTTCGTCAGCCTTAAAAACAGAAGCTGAGCTTATTTGTATTGCGTCTTACACGTGCTTAGAGGGGTATTACACGTGCTTAGAGGGGGAACCACATATAAACATTATATGTATTCAAGCGTACAGTATGCATATGCAAATATACAACATATTAGCATTATATGCATTCAAGCATATAACGTATGCATACAAGCATGCAACATGTACACACACGCATACAGCATATGTACGCAAGTACACAACGTATATGCACAAGCATGCACATATATATATATACAAGCATATAATGCTTATATGCTGTTCCACCCCCTAAGACATGTGGAAGACGAAATACGAATAAGCCCAGTGTCACTATCTTTAAGACTGATGAAAGGGAGTTGATGCTTGTCGCAGGGTCTTATTTATCTCTCGACAGCGAGCCTATGTATAATTCTTGCGCGGGCGAGGAAAGTGTGTGTGTGTGTGGAAAGGATGAAGGATATGAGCTGCTAAAAGTAGGCCCGTTCACGAATTAGTATTCGGGTATGGACAATTGAGCGTTTTAGCAAGGTTTAGAAAAGGAGCGAATTTTGAAAGTTTCTTGACTAGGGTTTCGATTACAGTCTGGGCCTAGGATGGTTTTAACAGCTGCATATATAATGTTTTATATCAATTTAAATAAAATTTGTATATATAAATTTAACATCACTCACGGTTTTAGATTACAGTTTACAGTTTAACAGAAATGATGGCAGCATTTTACACATGTAAAATTCTAAAAAAATTTTTCCCGAACCCCACAAACAAAATTACAGAAACAATTATTATTATTAACATTTTAACGACCGCTAGCCGATTAATCGACTTTTCGGTTCCAACTGCTATTTACCGGTAGCCGATTAATCGGCTTTTCACTGGTCAACGGTTATGTTAGATGAATTAAATGTCAGATGATATTATGACAATTCTAAATGACAATAAAATTACACTGCTTTGAAACCAAAGGATTCTCAACAACACATTCAGTATTTTTCAGTTATAAAGCTTTACAAATAGGCACATACACAATTCCTGCGCGATATCTAAAACAGAGTCGGTCGTTAGTGATTAGACAAAATAAATATCAGATGATATTATGACAATTCCAAATGACAATAAAATTACACTGCTTTGAAACCAAAGGATTCTCAACAACACATTCAGTATTTTTCAGTTATAAAGCTTTACAAATAGACACATACACAATTCCTGCACAATATCCAAAACAGAGTCGGTCGTTAGTGAATGGCATCATCAGTCAATAGCGATCGGTAAAGTGTTAATACATCGCGTACAGCAATCACTTTATTCAATTTTCTTAAAAAGTACTCGTCACCAAACAGAAATATTTTAGAATCTAAATGTCTTGGAGGTTGGAGCAGTATGTGAGCTCCGTAGTTGAAAAATCTACACCTCCGTAGATTCTCGTGGCAATTCAGATCCTGGCTGACTCCTGCTGTCACGTGTGACACACCGACTGAACACAAACAAAGAAGCGTAGGAGGCCGGGGGATTAATTCTTCGACGATTAACCGGTCTTTCAATTTAGACCGGCGCAAAATCTTGGCGAAGGCCCCGCAGGAATACGCGATTAGTCGGGTCTGTTTCGAAAGTAATAAATCTCTGACCCCGCGACAAACCCTCCTTTCCATCAGGCCTGCTAAGCGTACCACTGCGGAAAGCACATCTTCGAGGCCGATCTCGAAAGCTGCCGGGCTTTCCCTGGGTTCGATTAGCCCGGAACTCCCCCAGAACTCTTTCGATGGTAATCGATCACGTGAGACATGTCGGAGGCGGTATCGTAGGATGCGTGACGTGGCCAACTCAAACGCGGACTTTCGGTCAATGCGAGCTGCCGGGGAGGGGAAGTGTATTACTACTTGCCCACACGTGCCTAAGATATCCTGCAGACTTTCGGCTGCAACCTATGTAGAATGCAGAAGTAGGTACTGGTAAATGCAAGAGAATGTGCTGAATATTAATATTCATTTTGCGCTGTATTTGATGGTCTTTTCTTAAATCTGTGCTTGCCGACGCGTACTTTCAGAGAGGTAAACTGGAAAATGTAAGAAAATGTGATAAATATGGTATTAATTTGATATTTGATGATGATTTTTGATTGATGGTGATATTTTACGGTCGTTTTCTAAGTTTATGTATTAGTACTTGTGTTACTGCCTTCCCACACGTGCCTAAGATACCCTGCAGACTTTCGGCTGCAGCCTATGTAGAATGCACAAGAAAGTAACTGGCGAATGCAAGAGAATGTGCTGAATATTAGTATTCATTTTGCGCTGTATTTGATGATCCTTTGCTAAATCGGTGCCTGCCGACACGTACTTTCAGAGAAGTAAACTGGAAAATGTAAGAAAATGTGATAAATATGGTATTAATTTGACGTGATATTTTACTTTCGTTTTCTAAGTGTATGTATTACTTCTTGTGTTACTGCTTGCCCAAGATACTCTGTAGACTTTCGGCTGCAGCCTACGTAGAATGCACAAGAAAGTAACTGGCAAATGCAAGAAAATGGGCTGAATAATTGTATTCATTTTGCGCTGTATTTTGTGATCATTTGTAAGTCTGTGCTTGCCGATGCATATACGTGCCAGTCTATGGGCTTTCTGTTGCAGCCTATGTGAAATTTTCAACAAGGTCAACTGGAAATGCGGGAAAATGTGATAAATATAGCATTAAGTTGACGCGATATTTTACGGTCGTTTTCTAAGTTTATGAATTAGGACTTGTGTTACTACTTTCCCACACGTACCTAAGATACCCTGCAGACTTTCGGTTGCCACCTATGTGAAATTTTTAGGGAGGTAAACAGGAAAATGCGGGAAAATGTGATAAATGTAGTATTAAGTTGACGTGATATTTTACAGTCGTTTTCAAAGTTTATGTATTAGTACTTGTGTTACTGCCTTCCCACACGTGCCTAAGATACCCTGCCGACTTTCGGCTGCTGCCTATGTAGAATGCACAAGAAGGTAACTGGCAAATGCAAGAGAATGTGCTGAATATTAGCATTCATTTTGCGCTCTATTTTATGATCATTTCCTAAATCTCTGCTTGCCGATACGTACTCATGCCAGTCTACGTGAAATTTCTGTTGCAACCTATATGAAATTTTCAGGGAGATAAACTGGAAAATGTGATAAGTATAGTATTAATTTGACATAATATTTTGCGGTCGTTTTCAAAGTTTACGTATTAGGACTTGTGTTACTGCCTTCTCACACATGCTCTTACCA